>CM033790.1:29053520-29087492 GCA_019656835.1 Rhododendron ovatum | reverse complement strand
TCATCCAGCAGCAGAACTTTTGGGTTCATCAAGAGTGCTCTGGCAATTGCTATTCTTTGTTTCTGGCCTCCAGACAGCCTCAACCCACGTTCTCCAACAACAGTTTGATACTTATCAGGAAATGCTGATATGAAATCATGGGCATTTGCCATTTTCTGCAATATAACAATCCAGCAACAAGAACTAGTTAATCTCCCAAATTGTAGGGCTAACTTGCTTTTGGGAGAAAAATGAAAATAATGAAAGAAAAGAGAAGGATAAATGACCCCGAAAACTTACGGCTGCATTTTCTATCTCTGCAGTGGTGGCTTTTCCATCAGATCCATAGGCTATGTTCTCCTCTATAGAGCAATTGAAAAGAGTAGGCTCCTGGCTCACTATGCTGATCTACAGTTTTCAAAAGCATGGAAGACTAACGTATTTAAAATTTCTAGACATGGATTTTAATCCATGATTATAAGGACAGATCAACAGTATGAATGCAATGAAGAACATACCAGCCAACCCTCGTCTATTAGGCTAAAAAAGGAACTAGCAACACACTCGAGGCAACTCATTTAAGTTGGACTCTGATGAAACGAAAACACATCAAAATGGGTGGATAAGATATACTCCAGGCCTCGTAATACACATGTTCTCCCACGTCTTATGAGTCTGGAGATATGGTAAGTGTTGGATTTGTGAAGCTTGATTCGGCTTTGGATTGCTAATTCGCTGACTATACAGCGAGTATTACAGCAAGTGTTTGGTAATGTAAGCCGTAGGATATAAATATTATGTTATACGCAACCGATGTAATTTGTACACTCTCTCTTCAATTGATAAAGAGGGCAAATTGGTGTGAGCCGTGGATCTATCCAATTACACAGCTGGGGAACCGAGTAAATATCTTTGCGTCTTTCCCGTTTGCGTACTTGACTGTTCCTCGAGCAATGTGTGTGCTGTGGTTTGGCCGATTTCTCAACAGTAAGCACCACAAAATGTTGTGTTTTTTTCTTCCTTCAAAGGAAAATGCTAACCACAGCTCATTAGGCGAGCACAGTTAGGTCTAGAAAGTGTGTGAAAAGAGTGTTGGATATGCAAGTGTGTTGGCTTGGCTGTAGTGGCATGTGAAAGTGTACAGAGATCATAATATTTGGTTGCATTATTTGTCCCTTAACATTTAACACCTCCTAGTAGGCCTTTGTTGGCAACCAGTAGTTTGAGTAAAGACAGTAATCTAGGTCTGTAAAGAACCCAAATGTAAACTACAACAGCATATTATGAAAATTGAATATGCATGTAAACGAAGATCCAGGCATTAGATTACCTTTTTGTGCAAATATTGGTGGGATATTTCCACAAGGGGAACCCCGTTTAGCAAAACTTTTCCTTTGATTGGGTCATAAAATCTCTCAATCAAGTTCGCTATAGTAGTCTGCAACAAATGTGTAAATGAATTTACAATGGTAAAGATTCCTGATAATTTAAATGCCGCCAAGAAAAGAGCTTCAGATTTCTGTGAAGGAAAAAAAACAAAATTAAAATGGTAACTAAAATACCTTTCCACCACCGCTTGGACCAACGAGGGCAACTTTGGACCCGGGTCTCAGTTTTAAAGTTATTCCCTGCAATTGAAAAAATTACTGTTAGATGGATCCAAAATAGTCTGAAATCGTGCATTGTGATCGTGGTGATATTCACATATTAGGAGAATTCTAAAAGATACTCATAGTAGCTTGAGTTCATCTAGAAATTTGAGAAAGATTAATACTCAAGTCAGTTTGCAGGGGAAAATGGGATGAAGAGAAAGGAAGATTTCTAGAGAAGAACACAAATGGCATGCTAAACTCCTTAAAAGTCCACAATTCCAAATTCCACTAGTTTTTGAAGAATCTTTACTAAACCAAATAAAAGAAACCAGAACTTAAAAATAGTACGTAACTCATGTAAACCCTAGTCTGATACCAAGAAAGGTTTGCTTTGTACATCTATATTTGATACCTTGAGTATCATATGACTCGGGCGAGAAGGATAAGCAAACCAAACATCTTCCAATTCCACATCTCCATCTGGATTGCTGCATTAAATGCCGCATCATGAATGAAAGAAACTAAGATTATGTAACAGTTGGGTGCATTTAGAAACACATATATTAATTCAGAGAGAGAGAGAGAGAGAACTAACCCAACAGGGCATTTATCTCCTGATTCTGGCATGACTGACTGGCGATCAAGAAGCTGAAAAACTCTCCTACTTGCTCCTGCAGCTTTCATTGCTGTTGTATATAATCCTGAGAGTGACGATACAGAAGACCCAACTGCAGGTGGAAAATTTAGCACATTGAAGATCAAAGCTCCCATATTACTGCCAAATTTAGAACCAATTAACTATTTTGGATTTTAACCATTGACTTTATGCACGGTCAGGAAACTCTAATTAAGAGGAAGAAAGGGATCACGAGAAATTTGATTCGACTTCTCAAATGAAGCCCGCTTAACTTGGATAAATACTTTTACTTCATTCAGTTCTATTTAAGACTCTCCGACAAGTAGGTTACCATGTGTTTCCCCACTCCTTGCAATCACAACTCTTACCTTTTGCTCTTTATGTAACGCTGTGACCTCACCTACAACATGAACTGATTCAGCCATATCACAGAATCTTGACTCACCACACTTGACCAAACTTGCATAGATACCAGATTCCGTATGTCATCAGCAACCTCTAACATTACATTTACCATGCCTAAATTTCATATAGTTTTTGTTCAATGCTTTAAAGAGAAAATGGCCTCTTGAAGAGGTTCTATATTTCATGATTTTTTTTCTTCTTTTAATGTTCACTTTCAGATGGCCAAGGTTGACGAAACAAAATTTTAATTATGTTCTTTGATTTGAGTTACAACTAACCCATTTCAAAAACCATTGCAGATTTTACAGGCGTGAACACTAAAGGAGGTACCTGTGAGGCTATAAAGAATGAAGGATGTAAGAGATCCTGCAGTCAGGGCGCCCATTATAGTCAAATAAGCCCCATAGATAACCACTATGATAACTGATAAAGTAGAAGCTGCATTTAGCCCTCCAAAGAACAAACCAACTACTTTCTGCAGTCAAGAACAGTGAAAACTCAATACTTACAAAACATCTCAGTGGAAAGACAGAAGAATTAAGACTGTTTGGATCACAGATACATGGGAGGTTTATTGAGGGACGGAAAAGGTGAAGGAAAACACAAGTAGACAAGGAACTGAAGGAAGTAAGAACAAAATTATTTTATTGGTTTGCCGAACATTTGTTTGCCCTTGGTAAGTCCCTGAACAAATCCATGACCGAAACACAGCGTAAAGAAAAGGAGGGGGATTATGAATGGCATCAAGGAACTCACAGCTTGCTGAATCCCAAGTTTCAGGGTCTCATCAACTTTCTCTGAATAGCATGAAATTGCATAAGCTTCTCTGGCAAAAGATCTCACAGTTCGAATGGCCCCAAAAGATTCCTATAAGACGAATTTTTGGGCAGCAGAACGTCACCAAATGAATTCAATAGTTTAGAAGCAAATCTTCACAATATCAAATCACCAGGATGTCAAGCAACCAATAATGCTTGGATAATATATGTACCTATATACATAAACCACTGTTATCCAAAAGGAAAAAGGATGCTAAGAATCCGTGCAGAACAGTTTGTTTGAATGGTATTGATTTGATTTAGAGAAAACCAAATCAATTGGTTGGTAGGCGCTGCCTACTCACTCGGACAATGCTCTGAACACGAAGAAGTTCAGCCCAAGTTACGTTTTCATTTGCGACGTAACACATCAATCGGACTGTAAATTGGATATTTTAGGAGATTCTAAATCCCATTGCAGAAATGGCTTCGTTACAAATGCAGTTCTCATACTAATTCAGTCTACTACAATGCAAAAAGGAACAAAAATCTGTATTAACATAAACTTAGGAGCCTACAAGCAAAAATTTGGGACCAGTCATCCTTACCATTTGCTTATCTAATAGTACTTTCTACAAGAACAAAAAATAAGGCATAAGCAAAAGAAACAAAAGAAAAAGGTAAATGCAAACCTCGGCTATTGAGGAGGATACTGCAGCTGCAGCTTGAGTTTTGTGAGAAAGATCGCGAAGATAGCGCCCAAATTTGCGCACAGCAACTGAAATGACCGGTACAATAACCAAGGCCAACACTAAGAAGGAATGAAGAAACAATAATTAGTGTCCCCTGGATTGATATGAACATAGACCCAAAACTCTTCAATTCCAAAGCACTCACTCACATGTTAACTTCCATGACGACGAAAACATGAAGGCAACACCAATGATTGCGGTAGTTACATTTCTGAGTGCCTCAGAAAGGTTGGTCGTTGCAGCATTTTTAATTATTTGGGTATCTTCAGAGAGCCTGCTCAGTAGCTCTCCTGTCCGAGTAACATCAAAGAAGGCTATTTCCTGTTGAACCATATTAGCAACAATTATCAACCAATCTTTCAAACATGAATCCAGACATAGGAACCAATGGAAGTACATTTCTCAAATTATGACCATGGTCTCCAACAGCTGCTGTTCCAAGTGCATCAATAATACTCTCTCCATCACATTTGGTTAGTCCATTTTCTGCGATTGTGCCTTTTTAATCGGATCAACGACATCATGCATTTTTGTGACTTTTTTCCAAAATCCCCCAAATAAATCTCATTTCGTTCTTGTAGACAAAATTTTCGAAATCATCCAAAAAAGAATAGAACATAAAACAAAGGCAATATCTATCTATATCAGGAACAGTGAAAATGGACAAACAAATGGGACGGAGGAAATAGCATATCCTTGGTATCAAAATTAAAAGAGCAGTTTACTTCGTGTTGGAGCATGTAATATCAGAAATGGCTGCAACGAATTATAAATAAGAAGGCATTTAAGACCCTCACTTGCTGGATAAGATGACTAAACAAGTCCTTCCTCACTCGAGCAACAACCCTTTCACTTGCATAAGAAAACAACCATGCTCGAATCGCTGTGCAGATAGAACTGAAAAAAAAGAATGACAAAAAAGAGAGGAAAGAAACTAAGGTTATTTGGTGCACTTGAAAGTAAATTAAACAAAAAACAAGCTGAAGGGTGCAATTCTGCAATATTATTGGACTACAGAGTAATGACAATAGTCAAGTGTTCCTGCTATATGATATTTTAGTTGATGAGTGAGGAGAATGACCTGCCTAGAAATCTGTGAAAACATATACTTTAGTCCTTTTAAATTGGGCGGAAACACCCCCCAAGTCTAACTGAAAAAGCTGAGTTGGATATGCAGGCAAAAAACGACTGCTACCATACTACATTACCTTTAAAAGCTTCTGATATAGACCGAAGTCCTAAGTATAATACAAAGCACCACCCCGCCACCCCCCAAAAAAATTACGTGAACAAAAAAATAAATACTAACAGTAATACTAGTAATAATAACAAATAAGAAAAGAAAAAAAAGGAGAGGACTGGATGACGAAAATCAGGCAAGATGAAAAACACACACCACTGTGTAATGTATGTCGACATTGTAAATGCCATTACAACCACAAACAAGTTTTCAAAATCCTCACATCATGAAATACTCTTTATAGAAATTAAAATCAACAAATACCTCTGGCATTAATAGGTAACTAGTCAAATGCTAGAATAACAAAAAAATTCATTTTCTAATCCTATCTGATATACAACCAAGCCATTCAATTACTACAAGACGGCCAGAAATTATATCGAATCACCAATCGAGGCTCCAGTAAAGTAGGAAAATGAGACACAAGTTGTCCAATAACCGCATAAAGAAAGAAAGCAGATCAAACAAGAGAAAACAAATAGAAAAGAATCGTCATACCCAACGACAACAATCAGAAGAATATATATTATGGTGTTCTTGACAGCATCTATAGCTTCAGCTTGCTGTTCGGGTGTCCTTATGTCTCTTGATACAATGTCTATTATCATTCCACCATATTTTGGCTGCAAAAAAGAACAAAATTAAAAAATAGGCAACATAGTACGGACAAACACCATGATACGTAGCAACAGAGGATTAAAAGCTAAATTTATATTTATATTTGAAGTTGGAGTTTGTTTCATGACCGCATATGGACTTCTCTACTTTCCTCTATTAAAAATATAAAGTAGCTCGCATGTACATGCAACTAGCCACTCTTCTCAACAAATATCACTAGAGGGGACCCTTATAAAGTAGGGCCTGCTTATCAACTTGAGATGTATTATTGACAAAAGAACTCATAGATGCAGAGTAAAATTCATAGTAACAGGAACAAGCAATAACTTAAAACTCAGAGTAGCCAATCATGCACCATCCTGTATCCTGTAGTAAGCCAAATCCACAACAGTTCAGGAGATTTCTTTTTTAGAAAATGAAACCATGCAAGGGTATGGACACTCGGGTGCCTTGGATGCTAGGTTTCACCTTTAAAAAAGCAGATAAGCCACCACAGGCTTCATCATAAAGGTGCTGAATAATGGGCTTCTGTTCCTATGTCATGTTTATTTTATGGACTAGAGGATGGGATCGAACATTGGATTACAAATCGAATTGAGGCACACATTTTCTGATGTTTGGACACAACTGATAGAGGTATCATATACCTGCTAGACAAGTATCTCACAGGAAATGGGCTTTCTGACAACGAATGCTGGGCACGTAGTTATTGGTTGTCCCAACAGGTGGGGTACTCATCCTATTGTCCCAATGTGATATATCCTCACAGTTATTTCTGCAAATCAAACTGGTTTTAAAGCTGAGGGAAGCTATAAACTATAAAGGGCAAAGTGAGGCTTATAGGATCCCTGAGGCTCATGCCACTTACTCTAAGCTTGTTATCGTGTTTAGATGCCATCTTAGGGTGAAGATGACGGAAGAAGGATTTTTGCATGCGAAGCCAGTCTTGGGAAGAAATCACATACCTACTTAATATGTAGTATCCATCTCAAATGAAAATTCACACCAAACCTACTACAAAATTTACTGGTATTCAAAATTTTTCAACCCTCGAAAGTTTCTGATAATACAATCTAACAAAATCTGAGAGGGAGAGAGGCGCAAGTTCTAAGTTTCTAACACAGAAAATGGCTTACCGTGAGAATACTTGTTGTCGATGCTATCAAAAGTGCAATAGTGCCAATGATCAACTTTCCTGCATCAGGCTTCGCCTGTATGTTTAGGGCCGTTAATATTTTAATAAACCTCAGTACCTTCAAAATCGCACACAATTGATTTTCCACTTACCAGCATAAAGATTCTAGAAAATCGAACATTTGCTGCCTGAAAATTTGTCAAGAAAAGGTTAACTCCATTTCGAAACAGAATGACAATTCAGAAACTAACAACATTAAGAACAATGGTAACCTGTACGGCATCCCCATGCTCAAGATCTGTCAAGGGACCATCAGAGGACCTCTCCTCCTTTCCCTTCCTCCGTCCCTAAAGGCAGGTAGGCAAATTAGCCATTCCATAATTTTATCCCACTTGAAAAGTAACTCAAGATTCTACCCCATACAAACTTACACATATACATTTTAACTTATGAACCAAAAAAACAATATCAACAAGGAAAAAAAATTAACAGTTGGAAACCAAACATAGTGAAGAATTTTTTTATTGAAACTAATAAACTCATTCTAGCCGTGGAGGATCCAAAACAGTGGCAGATGCAGGATTTGTACATAGCAGGAGCCCGAACCACTGTATTCTACATTGATAACAAAAGTATATTCCATAAGTATATTGTTACTTGCTATGTCAAAGGAAGAGACTAGATTGTGTGCACATATGTAGTTGCCACATAATTTTATTTACGCGACCAAAAAATGTTTGACAGCTCCAACTTTTAACAATTTTTTTACACACGTATATAGGAGTTTTAAGAAATTTTTCTCACCCACGGGAATTGCAGGGGCCAATCCCATAGAAATTTCCCAAATTACCCTAAAAACCTACTATAATACGTGAAAATATTTGGAGTGGTGTAGAGGCCAGACACCCCTGGCAACCCCCTCATATCCGCCCCCGATTCAGAAGTTGTTGAAATATTTGGAGACTGGCGTATAAGTTTTTTAACCATTAATACTTCGAGCAACTCCACATTCAAAATAGTCCTGGGTAGTTCATAAAACCAAACCAAACCGAGCCTCGAGTCTCCTACGTAATATTATGAACAAAAGAAATAACATCAATGACTAATACTTCATGGTATAAGATTTTCTATTACTAATACTTCATGGTATTCAAGATAAAAGTAAACAAAAGGGAAAGGGAAGGGGAAATCAAGAAAAATTGAACCTAGCCGGCACTTTGACTTGGGTTATTATCAGACAATTCTTGAACAGCAGCAAATTCAATCAAACCCCTATTCATGTATTGCAACCATACTCAAACAGCACAATTTACAGATACCATATACGCTTATACGAAAAATATAACAAGATTAGATTCATAAACTAGAAAAAAACTAAACCCAGATTACAAAGATAAAAAAGATAAAGAATTGTAGGAGGTTTACCTCTCTATTCAACAGAGGAGCTCTTTCACTGCCATAAGACAGGGATCTAGAACCCCAATCCATGTGCTGTTTCTTACCCATCAACAAAGGAAAGAGAGAGAGGTATATAGAAGACAACTGATAGATACTACTAATTGGGTGATTAAAAATTGGTTGGTTAACCCAAGAACAAAAAACTGATGCTAACTGGGCAGTGGGTACGCAAGGCTACCGATTTATACGGGAAGGTACTACCTATCTGTACAATAATCTTGGGTTCTTGACTGGCAATTTTTCGCGGGATAATGGGATGAGAAATTAGTAGGTGTCAACTGTCAAATGGGTGGTTGTTGATCAACGAATAAGAAGGCCGAGAAATCAAAACTGGGTGGAAAGAGACAATCCAAATTTTGGGAAGGAGCAGAGCAGTGACCTATAAAAGTTTTTCTAGGAACTCGCGAAAAAGGTTCTTTTGGAAGTGGGCTCCCAACTCGAATTTTCTAATCAATTTTCAGAAAATACAAAATATGATATGGGCTCTCCAACTGTAATGTTATTTTATTTTTTATTTATTTTTTTGGCCGATATGGAACATAGGGAAAATAAGAGCATCTCCAATCCATCTCCATTTCCTCCAAAATAGAGGATGGATGTAACACATTGAGGGGAGATTTTATAATTTATTCCCTTTTTTCTTCACTTTTTGTACATTTTGGGAGAATCTTTGAGGGACCCATCGTCCTTTTTAGAGTTTGGAAGAATTTTGTACTCCAAATTTACTTTTGGTCCTCCATTTTTAGAGGACAAAATTTACTTTTGGAGGACCAAACTCTAAAAAGGATGGTGGATCCCTCAAAAATTCTCCCAAAAAGTATAAAAAAGTGAAGAAAAAAGAGAATAAATTATAAAATCTCCCCTCAATGTGTCACATTCATCCTCTATTTTGGAGAAATAGAGATGGATTGGAGATGCTCTAAGAGAAATAAAATGACAGGGAAATGAGAAGGAAAAATTTATCATTCATGAAACTTGAAATTTTTATTTTATTTTCTCTTTGTCTTCCAACCAAATAATACAAGGGAATTTTTAAAATTTTCATTTCTTTTTCTTAAGTTCCAAACAGAGCCTAAGGCATTTTTGTTTATACGTATTCTTTCGAAAATTATTTATCTAGAAACTTATAACTTTCACATTATGAAATTGCTTATTATTTGAAATGTATCACAAAGGGCAAGACGTATTATGGTATACAGTGAGAGTTTATGTGGTACAGGTCTTGTAGATGGTAATAGCGTATCTATAATAATGTGTTTTCGGTATGATGTTTCTTTAGCAATACGTCTTATCTTATTTATAGTACTATCTATAAAATGTTTTAATTTTTGGACTTTTTCTTATCTTGTCTTTATTTCAAATTTTTTGCGTTTGTTATTTTTGCGCCTCACTTTATTAGTTTTCACAAGACTTTTGGGTCATCCAATAAATTACAATGGCTTTCCTTTTTCTTCTTTTCCTCCTCTATTCTTTATTTGCCTAACCACATGGCCATACTTATTTCACATAATTAACAAAAAAAAAAAAAGGTGTGCTCAGTGGTATATTGGTCGATATTATTCTCTCTCATAAAGGAAAAATGTTCCACGTCTTTCACTGACCCATTTCTTGGAATATGTGAGTGGTCCAACCCTTATGCATTTTATTCTAATTCGTACCCTAGATTGAAGACCATAAACAAAGACAAAACTGGTAAAACCGTGGGTTTTCCGTGTGGGACCCGAATGGACCGAGCATAATAGTGAGTCTTCGGATTGGCGACAATTCTATGGTCCAGTGTTATGAGATTTTTGGGTTTATTTTGAATATTTCAAAAAAATTTGGGTAAGATTAAAAAAAAAATTACTTCCCAATTTATCTTTTCGAGACAAATCAATAATTTATAAAAATTTGGTGCAAAATTAAAAAGCTCGATTTTTTATTGAATAAGGACAAAAACTTGGTGAAAAGCATTTATCTTCGAGCTACGGACAAATAAGTGAAAAATACTACTAGTATAGTCAAGGCAGAGCTAGTGGGGTAGGTGTCACCCAAACCCTAAGTTTCGAACCATAATTTTTTTTTTTTTTTTTTACATTAAGGTAATCCGGTTAGGAATTGGAAAAACATATAAATATCAACTAAAATTGAAAAAAAGTTTACTAATGATGACCTTAAAGACAGTTAACATTCCTCTCGTCAAGTCGTCATGATGAACGTTGTGTTGTAGGAGTAAAATTTTAACCCAAATCCAGTAAAAATTCAGAGACAATAATCATAAATCATAAAGACTAAAAAAAAAAAAAAAAAACTTAGAAGTTATCCCAAATGACCCCTAACACGGAGAAATTATTCGTTGCTCTTGGGGCAACACACAGGTGGTGTCTTCCACCAATTAGAATTTGCCCAACTGAATTTGTGTCAGACTTCTGCCGGGGGAGGAGAAATTATAGAAAGTCTACACATAGAAAGTCTACACACACATACAATCTGTGCACAGATTTTATTGTGGGGCCCACCACGGGTCCCATATAAAATCATCCGAGCCGTTCATTAAATGTAAAATATTTTTTCAAGGGTCCAAGGAAAAAATAATCTCAATCAGATACCTATATATGCTCAATCCAATCATATAACTTTTCATTATCTGGAAATTTTAATGAAAAGTTAGATGATTGGATGAAGTACTTATAGATATTGAATTGAGCTTATTTTTTACGGGGATCCTTAAAAAAATGTTTTACATTTAATGAATGGCTCGAATGATTTGTGTGAAACCCGTAATGGGCCCCACAACGAAATCTGTACATAATCTGTGCACAGATTGCTGTGTGGGTAGCACAATTCCAGAAATTATTCGTTGCCCAAACGGATTAAAATTTAAATTTGGAACACTGCCACACGTTTTTCTCTCCCACTACACAGCCTTTCTCTCTAAAATAAATTAAGTATTCCAAATTTCAATCCGTTTGAATGGGTGAGAATATTTTATTTTTTTGATCATTTAATTCTAAAGGGTCATAATTAAATTTTGACTATAGGGCTCTCGTTGATTAACCCTAAGAAAGTCGTAGAATCAAATATTTTTTACGACTAACCAACAAGAGCCCTATAGTCAAAATTTAATTATGACCCTTTGAATTACTCCCTCCGTCCCGATTTGTTTGTTCATTTTTGAAAAACCAACTTTTTAAGGGAACATAATGATTGCTCTTTAAGAGTTTTGATTTTTCAAGAATACCCCTCAATTTCCTAGCATTAAATGGGAGTGGACATTCTCCAATGCATTATTTTTTGAAAGAGAAAAGGCATTAAGGAAATTTTAACAAGTCAAACTCATATTGGACAAATATTTTGGGACACTTAAAAGTCAAAAAGTGGACAAACAAATTAGGACGGAGGGAGTAAATGATTAGAAAAATAAAATCTTCTCACTCATTCAAATGGATTGAAATTCGGAGCATTTAATTTTTGAAACAGTTCATTTTTTAATATATAAACTGCAGGTTGAAAAATTAAGAGCATCTCCAGCCTTGATCTATTTTAAGACTCAAATTTAAAAATGGGGCAAAAATCACAAAAATCTCTCTCCAATCTTTGACCCAAACTCTTCCCCATTTTGGGTTTTACCCATTTTTTTGTTCAAATCTGAGACAACTTTTGCCTTGACCCATTTCTCCAACGGCTAGTTAGAAAGAGAGAGAGAGAAAGATATGTGTAAAATTTGGGTTTGATGGTTGAAGATGTGTTTACCCAAAATAGGTTTTTACCCAAAATTTGACTCAAATTTGAGGAAAAATACGGGTGAAGACTGGAGATGCTCTAAGTGTTCCAAATTTCAATCCATTTGAATGAGTGAGAAGATTTTATTTTTCTAATTATTTAATTCTAAAGGGTCATAATTAAATTTTGACTCTAGGGCTCTCGTTGGTTAGTCCTGAAAGATATTTAATTTTACAACTTTTTGGAAAAGTCTACAATACACACCTCTTAAAAGGGTGTACCATATGCACCTATTTTTTGGTTTATTCATAACATTTTAGAGTGTTTTGTAACTTTTGTTCTAGAATTCATAACTTTTCAGCAGTCCGATTCGTAACATTTTCATTATGATTCATAACATTTTGGTTTATCTCGTAACCTTTATACGATTCGTAACTTTTTAGCAATACGATTCGTAACATTTTTTCTATAATTCATAACATTTTGGAGGGTGCATATGATACACACCCAAATAAGGGGTGTGTATTGTAGTCTTTCCCTTTTTAGGGTTAATCAACAAGAGCCCTATAGTCAAAATTTAATGTTAACCTTTTAGAATTAAATGATCAAAAAAATAAAATATTCTTATCCATTTAAACGAATTGAAATTTGGAACACTTAATTAACTTTAGAGAGAAGACTGTGTGCAGTGGGAGAGAAGAACGTGTGTCGGTGTTCCAAGTTTAAATTTTAATCCGTTTGGGCAACGAATAATTTCTCCTTACCAACAAAAGTCTGACACAAATTCAGTTGGACAAATTTTAATTGGTGGAAGGCACCACCTGTGTGTTGCCCTACGGGCAACGAATAATTTCTCCCTAACACGATTAGATTATGTATCCGATGTGATTTGATATCCTCCACTAATTAATCTCAGTAAACAATCCCTTAAACAAAATACTACTAGAATCTAAAAACAGGTTTTCCCGTTATTATAACATGGCTTTTACTAGTTGGGTGAAACAGGGTGGACAAATACCACAAGTTTCAAAATCGTCCCTGTGAATTTTTTTGTGTCGATGTCATCCTTATAATATATTTACAGTTTCAATGTTGTCCTTTCCGTTAAGTGACTAACGGAATATGCCTAGGTGGACTAACAAAGCTTATGTGGCGATGACCAGACTTTTGAAATAGCAAAAGCTGTGTGCTAACGAATGGTGCTAGTACCACACTTATTTTCAGAGCAATGCTACGCTTACAACATTCCATTACAACATGTATACAACATGTTGACGTGGCATTGGATGAAATGTTGTAAGTTGGTGGGAACCAGTGCCACGTCAGCATGTTGTATACATGTTGTAATGGAATGTTGTAAGCGTAGCATTCCTGTTATTTTCACATCCAAACACACACCCATTACTTACATGAGTGGTGGGTCCCACACACACTATACATTTTAGTGTGTGTATGGGGCCCATCACTCATGTGAGTGTGGGTATATATTTGGGTGTGAAAATGAGTGTGATACTAGAATTATTGTGTGCTAATATGTGCTAGGGGATGGGGAAAGGAAGGAAACTCTGTACATAGATCCCCCATCAGGCCATCACCAAAAACAAATACTAATTAAATTTTGAAGAACCAACACCAGTGTAACTTGGGTATATATAAAAACCCAAATTAGCAAATGGGTTCTTCGTAGTAGTATCAAAGAAACTACATTTCATACCAAAAAACTTAACTGCATCTGATACCGAAAAAATTGATTGCGTTTCTTACTCCTGGGTTTGCAAATCTTGCTTTTGTATCCATATTGGGGGCCGTGGCACCACTGTTTGAGGGGTTCACATTCGAAAAATGTCCTAAAATTTCATACTCTCTCTGTCTCATAAAGTTTTTCCTCCTACAAAATTACGTGCAATTTTCAAACTTAAAAATAATATCTTCACTAAAAGATTTTTTTGATTTGTTTTGCACCTTTCAAAAGATCTCATCAAGATCTATTAAGCAAAATTCATATTGCACAAAAAAATATTTTGATAAGTACCTTATTTTTAAGTTTTAAAATTACACGTAATTTCATAGGGAACCAATTTTATGGGACAGAGATAGTAATTTTTACATATAATTTGATTTTTCTTTCATACTTTTTCCTATTGTCGGCACTGAATTGTTCATGAGTAACCAAAGTAAAAAAAACCTTCGCTTAAATTTGTGAGAATGTAGATAATATAACTCAACAAAATAAAATAAATTAAGCACAATCCATTTTCAATGTCATAATTTTGAAATTTGACATTTCTTTCTCATACATTTTGAAATTTGAAATTTGACATTTCTTTTCCTTTTGGAATTTTGACATTTCTTTCTCATACATTCATGCTTTATTAGGCATTTCTTTTCCTTTTGGAATTTTAAATGTCATAATTGGAACGGAGAAAAACAAAGAAGAAAGAAAAATCAGGATTCAAGCATGGCCAATTTTATTTCACAAAGTCAACAGTATATTGTGTTTAGCATAGGGAGGTATCTTCTCGATTACGTTTGGGTTATTGACCAGGTCAAGAGCCAAGTCTATTTGGGTCACCATATATATATTGGGGCGGTTCCGAAGGCACTTAAAAAAACCCTCCAAATCTTAATCTCATAGTTTTCGATCAAATTTCGATGATCCAAGCCGCTCAATGTGTTCAGAACGTGATTTTAAAGGTGTTCGCGAGAAACTGACAAAAAACTAAGCAGGAAGGGCTTGATTTGAGCAGTTTTTTATTGAACCGTTCAATAAAGTTCAATAAAAAATTGTCGGATGAAGCCCTTCTCGGTCATTTTTTTTTGTTGATTTCTCACGAGCACCCTTAAAATCACGTTCTGATTACATTGAGCGGCTCAGATTATCAAAATTCGATCGGAAACTTGGGGGGATTTTTTTAAGTATCCCCGGAACCGTCTCGTATATATATATATATATATAATATATATATATATTTGGTTCAGGAAGTTGTTTCTTTTTATATGCGACTGTTAGGTACCAGATTTTCTAATCGTATTGAAGCTACAAATGTGCTGAATGAACTTGATGTGGCCAAAGTCCCTATGGAATACCATGATGCCCTTACTAGCCTTGCTTCTATTGAGGAAATTAAGAGTGCCATGTTTTCTATTGGAGGTGATAAAGCTCCTGGTCCGGATGGATATAATGCTGCATTTTTTCAGAAAAATTGGGGTGTGGTTGGTCCAGATGTGGTTCTTGCTGTTCAATCCTCCTTTTTTACTGGAGGGATGCCGAAAGGGTGGAATGCCACAGTTTTAACTCTGGTTCCCAAGGTTGCTGCTGCTATTAGCATGAAAGAGTATAGGCCCATTGCATGTTGTAATGTCCTTTAAAAATGCATTACAAAAGTTCTGGCAAAAAGGATGCAAGGTATTCTACCTCTTATTATTAATCATGATCAATCTGCTTTTCTTAAAGGAAGTTCTATAGCTAATAACATATTGCTTATGCAAGAATTAGTTAGGAATTACCATAGAAATGAGGGGCCCCCACGGTGTGCCATCAAGATTGATCTCATGAAAGCCTACGATTCTGTATCATGGGGGTTCTTGTCTGAAATGATGGTTGCTATGCAGTTCCCAACTCAGTTTATTCAATGGGTCATGTATTGTGTTTCAACTGCCTGGTTTTCTGTGTATCTCAATGGGAATCTTGAAGGGTTTTTTAAAGGTGAAAGAGGTTTGAGACAGGGGGATCCAATCTCACCCTATCTTTTTCTAATAGTTATGGAAGGATTCTATTCTATCCTCCATTCTAAAGCTACTACTCCCTCCTTTATCTACCACCCCAAGTGCAAAGAACTGCAGATTCACCACTTCTCATTTGTAGATGAATTGTTTGTTCTTTGTGGAGCTGATCAGGGGTCTCTTACCATTGTCAAAGATGCTTTGGATGAGTTCCACTCTCTCTGGTCTCAGTCCCAACCTCCAAAAAAGTGCTGTTTTTTTATTCTAGTGTACGAAATGATCTTAAAGAGGTCTTGGTAGCAATCCTTCCTATTCCTCACAATTGTCTTCCAGTCAGGTACTTAGGGGTCCCTCTCATCACTTCTAGACTTTCTTACTCTGATTGTATGCAACTTAAAGACAAAATCATACAAAGAATTAATAGTTGGACCACTAAGCTGTTATCATTTGGGGGTCGCTCTCAACTTATTAGCTCAATTTTATGGAGTATGCTAGTGTTCTGGTGCTCTATCTTTATCCTCCCAAAGAAGTTGCTTAAGGAAATTGAAAGTCTGCTTAGAGCCTTTTTGTGGACATGAGTCCAACTTAGGCAAATTGGGGCAAAAATTAAATGGGAATGGGTGTGTACTCCAAAAGATGAAGGTGGTCTGGGTTTCAAACCTCTCACGGTATGGAATAAAGCTACCATGATCAGACATTTGTGGGCTTTAAGTAAAAAATCTAACTCTTTATGCGTCAAATGGGTGCATGTATACATTATAAAGAGGAAGTGTCTTTGGCAGATGAGGTTGCCTCATGATTCTTCTTGGACCATCTGAAGGCCTTTTAAACTCAGAGAGGAAGTGCAACCCCTAATCAAGTATGTGATTGGTAATGGGAACACTATTTTTCTTTGGTTGGATCATTGGCATGCTGTAGGTCCTCGTTACAATCTATTTGGTGAAGATATAGTTCGCATTGTTGGTAGCTCCCTCCTAGCAAAAGTCTCATCTATCATTCAAAATAGGGATTGGCACCGGTCCAGGCAGAGGAATAGGGAAATCATGCAAATTATAAGGAGTACATCTTCAACTCTTAGGCCTTACACAGATGTGGAAGATTTTGTGACATGGGTGCTTGCACCTAATGGTATCTTTTCAGTTAAAACTGCTTGGGAAGCCCTAAGGAACCCTTTCCCTAAAGTTTCATGGGCTCATGTTGTTTGGCTCAAGCAAGGTATTTCAAGGTGGGCTTTTTATCATGTGGCTTGTTTGCTGGGGTAGGCTATCTACAAAGGATAGGCTCCTCTCCTGGGGGATGAGAGTGGACCCTCAGTGTGTTTTTTGTCATAATGTACATGAGTCCCATGAGCATCTCTTCTTTCGCTGTTCGTTCTCAGCTTGTATTTGGGGCAGAATCTTCCTTTTGTTTGGCATGTCCAGAAGTCCAGGGGGAGTGGGAGCATGAAATTAACTGGGCTGTTCAACATCTCAAGAAGAAAGGATTCTCTTCTGCTCTCTATAAGTTAGCACTGGCTGGTACAGTGTATTATGTGTGGAAGGCTAGGAATGACTCTATTTTTATAACATGCAATACATTCCGGGTCTCGTTTATGAGCAGATTGTCAAGGACGTGCGGGATAGGGTGTTCCCTTGGAGGAACTGTGGCCGTAGCCCTGTGAATAGAGCTTTGTGTAGAGCTTGGAACATCTCTGAGAAAATTTTGTAGCTAGAAGTAGTTAGGCCTGGTTCTTTGTATTTGTTTCTGTTTTGTCTCCAGTTTTTGATGGACCATTTGTTTTTGACGGGGGTATGCCCCTAAGTTTTTGTGTTTGTCGTTTCCTTTTTTGGTAATAGAATCTCTCTTTACCAAAAAAAAGAAAAGAAAATTGGTTCGATGGTAAGGAGTGTCAGGCCAGCTTACGCGCACCTCAACTAATCCCCTCCCCGATCCAATCAAAGGCAGGCCATCCACCTACAAGTGAATGGTGTGATTGGTCACTGGATTAGATGATTCATTAGGCTAGATACCGTGATTTGAAAATTACAAGTCTTAGATGCAGACAAGATCCCAACGCGCTAAACTTGATAAGTATGGTTAGATGGTTTTCCAGGAATTCGCCACCAGTTTAAGCTGTTTCCCTCCAAACTTTTCAAGGAAATGCACAAATGGGACTCAAATCGTATGAACTCCTTCCATTCATCCTCTTGTTGAGAAGCCTGTACTTGGCTATCGGATTTCATGTGATGGGATGACTGATAAACTGGTTCACAGTGGGGAAAAAAAGAACAAAAATTTGTCTTGTTGGATATTTTGGGGGTGTTTGGGAGCCTACTTTTTTGGCTTTTCATTTTTAACTTTTTGGCTTTTTGACTTTTTGAATTATGGTCAGAATGTATTTTGTATTTGGTAGAGTGTTTGGATGATATGTACAGAATGCATTTTGCAGCGGTAGTAGTGTTTGGGAGATATGACATGAAAATGAATTATGGATTGATTTTTTACTATGTTGCCCCTACTATTAATAATCGTGTATAATGTGTATAAATAATGTTTTAATCAATTTTTCTTGAGTTTTATTTTGAAAATGTTTTATATAGAGAGAAAAGGGTTAGCTGTACATGCAAACTAAAATCCCATATCCAGAAACTAAAATTTCTCTCAATTCCCCCAGAAATCTCTTTCTCCCAAGAAACCCTGTAGGCTGGAATTATATGCGACAATGTTGACTAAAATGACATGGGTTATGCTTGAATTTTGGTGGCTTTTTTCAACTGGGTTTCTCAAGTAGGGAATTTTTAGATTTGAAATTGGAAAAAGAGAGAAGGCAGGAACGTGAATAGGTGAACGATTTCAAACCACATTTAAGATGGATGAGGTCACTGTGTGGATCGGCTTCCTTCTAGTCGTCTGCTCTTGTCTTCTCTCTCTTCTTGTCTTGTGTGGTGGAAGAAGGTGAAATGAGTTCAGAAAAATGGAGAGATAAACGTACAAAAGGAGAGAGGGCATGACTGTCTTTTGATGCTGCTGGAAAACGAAAATGGAAAAAGGAGAATGAGAAAAGCTCCTCTTGACCACTTTTTCACTTCTCTTCTCCATTGTCTAAATCAGAGAACCCATTCTCATGGAATGGATTCTGCCGGTTTCTGCCAAACAGCCAAAACTGGAAAATCGGAAATGGAAAATGGGAAAATGAGCCATCCAAACACCCCCTTTATACTCCATATTAGTGTCACAAAGCTTATGTCATGATGATGATCTCTTCTTGTTTCTAGAGTTGGGTTTATTGACCAAGTCTATAGAGCTAAGGCGGGTTCTAGAAACTTTTTAAAAAATAAATAATTTATATTATATTTTTAAATTAAAAAATAATGTAAATCAATTTTTTTTGAATCGTATAAAAATTTTTAATAAGATCTTTTAAAAAAGATTCATAGTATATATTTTCAGATTTCAATAAATTTTTAATTTTTTAATTTAAAATTATCTTCGTAAAAAATAAGAATTTTTTTTAGTCATGAGACGGAGACTAAGTCTTGATCCTGACAAGCTATCAATTTCCTGACTTCTTTAGGGTCCCCAAATGGGTGGACCCACTTTCTCTTTCCTGGAAAATTCTTGCTTGCCAGCTTAATTGACTTCAACGACTATATTTAAGGAGTTAAAATACCTTCTCTCCATTGTAGGACACAAACCTCTTAGACATCATGTATATCATAGCACATGTCTTCCTCTCTTCCTCTTCTCTTCCTTCATCATCTCATTCCCTCTACTGCTGGTAATAGCTTACCCCATTCTGACCACCCCATTGACGATATTACAGTCAATTGTGGCTCCTTTGGCAACTCAATTGCATTGGATGGCCGCGAGTGGGTTGGAGATATCGGCTCACAAAATACTTTCAAGCGACACCCAAATGGCAAATTGATGAAGTCACTAGAAGTTCCTCAATTCCTTTCTGCTGATCCTGTCCCCTACATGTCCGCTCAAGTCTCGCGCTCTCAATTTTCCTATACGTTCCGAATCAGTCCAGGACAAAAGTTCATCCGGCTACACTTCTATCCGGCTTCATACCCAGGTTTTGAAAGGTCCAATGCCTTTTTTACTGTAAAAGCCGGAGTTTACACCCTTCTCAGAAACTTCAGTGCTTCCCTTACTGCTGATTCTCTAGGAGTGAAATATTTCTCTAAAGAATTTTGTGTCCATGTTGAAGAAAATCAACCACTTAGCATCACGTTCTCTCCATCGCCAACTACCACTTTAGATAGCGTATATGCTTTTGTCAACGGCATAGAGATCATCTCTATGCCAACTTCTCTTTACTACACCGGTGATGGTGATCTGGGTGCTCATGTTGTTGGCCACAAACACAGGTTCCATATTGATACAGGCACTGCACTTGAATTGGTTCACCGCTTAAACATTGGAGGGAACTCTATTTTATCAGTAGACGATTGGGGCATGTTCCGACGGTGGTCTGGGGACTCCAAATACTTGTTGGAATCTGGTGTTTTACCAGTTTCTACATCCATTCCAATCAAATACACAAACATCCCAGCATATGCAGCGCCACAGAAAATTTACCAAACAGCTTGGTCAATGGATCCAAACAAGAAAATGAATAGGATGTGCAACCTAACGTGGAAATTACCATTGGATTTGGGATTCAGGTACCTGGTTAGGCTCCATTTCTGTGAGATTGATTACGAGATAAAAGAAATTGGCCAAAGAGAGTTTGGTGTCTTCATGGATGGTAAGATTGCAGAGGCTTCTGCAGACCTTATCAAATGGAGTGGTGGAAATGGGGTTGCAGTGTATAAGGACTACATGGTGATTATTGATGGAGATAAAATGGAAGGAAAGCGTGACCTACTCATAGCTGTGCAACCTCTTTCCTATGAGTCAAGGACTGAACACCATACTGGTGCTGTCCTAAGTGGGTTAGAGGTGTTCAAGTTGAGCAATCCTGACAATAGTCTTGCTAGTCAGAATCCTAAGCCTGTTTCTCATGCTCCTACATCTACTACCGTGAAGCCTCTTAAATTACTGCTGGTATTTGGCAATGGAAATGTGTGGGGGTGTGATTTCTTCGTGCTCCTACTGATGTGGCCGGTCTTGATGTACCTGCAAAACCGGAGGGGGTTGTTCCTCCGGGAAGAAGCTCCGATGATCAAGTCAGTAGGTGGAAAGAAGAAGTTTAGTAAGAACAATATGTAGGAGAGAGAAGTGTTCTTTCGACTAGATTTTGGATCCCCCCTCTCAGTGGTCATGCTTCTCTATTTATAGGCAAAGAGGTGAAGTGCTGAGCAAGTTGGCCACACTTTCCACGTGTCACGTTCTGCTCGGTTGGCGCCTTTCTGGCAGGGCCAGTTTAATGAACACCACTTCCCTAGTCCTTCAGAGCCACATGGGTTGATGTCAGGAGGGTCACATCGTTCAGAGATGTCACTTCGAATATCAGAAAGGACAGCCTTCTCATCAGTAGATATTTATAGAAGGTTCCATAATCGTCTAGGTTCGGCGAGACCCACGTCCAGCATACGAATTATCCGAGCGTATGATATCCCGGCCGAGGCACACCCTAGCCGAACAAACGGAAGTTCGTATCCGTGCGCTTGATAAAACCCCGAGCGAACTTATGCATCGTACGTTCGGATGTTGCTTATAATTGTTCGGTGAAGTACTCGTGGTTCTGTCTACCTTTCGGCCCAGCCGACGTCCAGACTTATTCGAAGGCGAACCGTGATAGCTTGGATGATGGGTCAGACAACGCGTGAACCCTCATTGCCCCTTTTGGACCTGGTGAACCTTCGGATATTTCGGCCCCCTACAATAGCCCCTCAACTCCTTCTTTTCTTGCTCGGAAATGAAAGAGGAGTTGAATAAGAACCTGGCCGAACGACGACGTAAAACCGAAGAACCATAAGTCCGAAGAGCGATCAACCAGACGAACCGTCAAGTTGAACGGACAGAAACTATTCGAAACGCTTCGAGACGCGCGCGCAGCCCTTCATTAAATGCTTCTGTAACCGTCGATTTGAATCGATGCCAGGTGTCATGATTTCATTAGGTGTTGGTACGGCACGCTTCATACCTGCCACGCGTCCATCATCGAGCGGCACATCAGTCTCCCGCCCAAATCCGACGGTCAGGGTGAGACACCGCTTCGAATGCTACACCCAGTATAAAAGGGAAGAGGGAAGGAGAGAGAAGGTTACTCTCTCTCTGACTCTCGATCGTTTCACTGTTCAAGCACCATTCCAGACTGAAATCGCCAGAAATCTGCACATTCGAAGGCTTTTGATCACAGATTTCTCTTGATTTCTCAGGTATTTCTTGAGCCCCTCCATTTCTTGATGCATTTTGAGTGTTTTTTCGAATGTTTTCCCCCCCTTTTTGATCGATTTTTTTTCTTTTTGTCTGGACTGAAACAACCGCCTGAAACCCAGGTGTTCATGTGTTCTTCCGAACGTATGAACACCTCGAAATTATGTTCTTCCGAACATGAGGGCATCTTCAAGCGTGAGGTTTTTTTTTTTTTTTTTTTTTTTTTTTTTTTTTTTTTTACAAAAGGGGCAATTTTTAAGAAGCTTTACAAGCCCTGTGAAGCTTCTCAATCTCTGTTTCCCATTGGGAACGCGTAGGGTTCCCCACCGTTTCCCTGTGCGGTGTAACCCTTCCCTCGGAATTTCTTCCGAGGGGAATCGCTCGGGAAACAACCGAACAGAGGCGGTATCTTTCCTAACGACACAGAACAACGAACGTAGGCACTTAGATTCCTGGCCGTGCAAATAGCTAATGGTCTTATCCCATGCACTTATCTGTTTCTAGGTATGGAGTCTGCAAAGTCACCTTCTTCGGGCGAATCTTATCGGTCGATGGATTCCGAAGATTCGGGTTTTGGTAGATCCGATCCAGGGTTATCCGAAGCTATAAGAGATTTCGCCCGAAACTACCGAACGGGATCAAGCAGAAGGGTCCCCGAGGGTGTAGAAGGAGTCGACTACCCCGCCATGGTGGCTCCTCTCCAAACAATTGGGCCGGACCCCGATATTATAGACATAGGTGAATCGTCGTCCGAAAGTCCTCATGACGAAGCAGAAGAGGAAGAGGAGGCCGAAGGAGCTGACGAAGGCGATTCGAGACCAGGGACTCCGCTTGTTTCGTCAAGCCGAGCGAATGAAGGGGCCGGATTTACTGGGGAATCCTCGTCGCATCCGCCGAAGGTGAAGAGGAAGATCGTTCCGATGGACCCCGATGTGATCCCTGACCGAACGGGAAAGGACCCCTGCCCTTACTGGGAATGCTTCCAAGATAAAAAGAGCCTGGACACCTTCCGAGCCGTTTACGACATCCCTAACGACGTTATCATTACACCCGTCCGAGGGAACCGAATAAAATATGGTGACGAACATGTCACTGTCCCCTTGATGGCAATCACAGAAGGGGGCCTTCGGTTCCCGATGCATAGAGTTTTGAGAGAGATACTTCACCGCTTCAATCTCACTCCGTGCCAGTTGAGCGTCAATTCCTACCGCATCATTCACTCGGTAATCGCCCTCGCCGAGGTGAAGATGTTCCGCCTAGAAGCCTTTCATTTTTTTGAAAATTATATGATGTCGAGAAACGTTCGGTACTCTCGATATTACCTCTGCTCCCGGAGGAAGATGGAAAAGATCATTCCCGAGGGAATGTACGACTCGGAGAAGTGGGCCTCTGACTACGTCGAAGTTCGAGGAAATTTCCAATTCCCCGAACACGAATATGGTCAGTTTGAGATAGCCACACGCAGAGGCACGCCGAGTAAGAACACTTGTCCGTTATTTCAAATGTTTATTTCTGTTGCTCTGATTTCAGTTGTAAAAATTTAACTAACGATTTCATGCTTTTCTTCGGCAGATACCACCAAGATCAACAAGGTACTGTTAAGGGCCGCCAAAGGTTGCGGTCTTGCCGACTCCCTGCTCACTATCCCAGCGGAGGAAAGAGACGCCCCAACCATCCTCAAATATACAGCTACCTACGGCGGTCGGATCCGACGAAAGGTAACTGACGAGCCTGAGCAGTCCGAGGACACCCCACAAGAGCTCCAACCGAGCTTCGACAAACCCCTCCGAGGGTCAATCCGACTTCCAACCGAGGAAGAGCCTTTCCTTGAACAACAAGAAGTTATGCCTCCGAGAAATATCAAGGAGGTTCTCCAGAAGAAGCTGGAGGAAAAAGAGAGGGAGAAGGCCCGACTGCAGAAGGCTGGGGGTGCAGCCGCTTCGGGCTCGGTCCCGAGCAAGAAAGTCCCACCTCCCCCACCTTCTAAGAAGCGACCACCGAGCGCTCCTCCTTCCCCGAAGGAACCACCTGCGAGCAAGAAGGTGAGGGCGGCCACTAAGGGAAAGGGCCAAGAGGTTGAGCCCCCGAAAGAAGCCGCCGCAGAAGGAGAAGGGAGGGTGACTGCCTTCGATCTTGACACCCCATGGGTGCCAAGCTTCATCACACCGGGCAAGAAACAGGTCCTCAAATCGGATAGCCTGAGGGAGGATCCCTCCCTGGCTTTCACCCTCCACTCGGGGCTAGCTTTGCCGAGGGATGTACAGAATCCCCCCTCTCTGAAAGCAGCCCTGAGTGAATACTACTATCACGCAGGAAGGGTAAGTAAAAG
The DNA here is from genome assembly GCA_019656835.1 of Rhododendron ovatum. Classification (NCBI taxonomy): domain Eukaryota; kingdom Viridiplantae; phylum Streptophyta; class Magnoliopsida; order Ericales; family Ericaceae; genus Rhododendron; species Rhododendron ovatum. The sequence continues at coordinate 29,062,858 of CM033790.1, read as the reverse complement.
CTTTTACACTTGCAAACTTGTGTTTTTGTTTTTGTTTCTTTTTTGTACAAATGCCTTATTTCGTTGGAATGACTTTCGTTTTGCTTTGTTTACAGGCTACCCAGTCCATAATGAGTGCCCAGCTGCATCTCACCGAATATGACAAGAAGTCAAAACTGCAAAAGCAGTCGGTGGAATACAACAAGGCCCTGGCCGAGGAGTACAAGAAGGGGTTGGAGCAATCCGAGCTCGTGAGGCAAAGCCTCGAGGTTCAGGTCGCCAATCAAAATGACCTTATCAAGGGGCTGCAGGAGTCTACCGAGCAGACTAGAGCCGAAGGAAAAGATGAGGGGCTGGCCGAGGGGAGAGCCTTGGGGAGGGAAGAGATGAAGAAGGAGATGGAGAAGGAGGTGCAGGGGCAGTACGAGAAAGGATACGCCCAAGCCGAAGAGGACGTGACCGATCAAGTCCTTGAAGTACAGGACGAGATCAAGGAGGCCCAGCACAAAGAGAGCTTTATGCTCGGCTACAACATGGGTCTCGACGATGCAGGCGCTGAAGCTGACGACGAAAGGAGGAGTCTGGTGGAAATACCACCCCTCGCCCATGCCGAAGTAATAGCAGAGGAGACAACAGCCGATGCTATCGACTCGACCACCATACCAGCCCCGGCCGAAGCTCCCATCCCACAGGCCCAAACCGACGCTCCAACCCCACCAGCCCCAGCCGACGCTGCAGCGGATTAGATTTGTTCTCGTTTAGTCTATGTTTTTGTCTTTTCTTTTGTTATTGCATATTTGTGAAAATGGTCGGCACCGAACAATGGGAACCCTGCCGACCATTGGATGTAACGAAAACATGGAGAATGTCTTTTTAAATGACAATCGTCGTTTAGTTCGGTATGGATGTTGTTTTCAAGTATATAAATATTTGCCAAGTCTTTTTGTTCGGTATATACATCACATCTCAGAAATGTTTCAGAAATTGTTAGTCTTTTCATTCGGAAGGACTGTTTATGTGATTTTGAAGTCAGTGAGAGATGAACTCATGTTTACCCATATAGTAGCCCCCTGCCCTATTGTATTACCGCAGGAATAGAATAAGGCAGTAGGATGGGAAAACTGAGCCAAAAAAGTGATCATGGGTTTCGAGAATTTCACCCGAACAAGCAAATGGTTTCGAGAATTTCACCCGAACAAGAGACGTTACCGGGGCGAGATAAAATACCCCTTGTGTAAAAATAAAGCAGAGTACTGGACGAATTTATATTAGGTGCACAACGCTCAAGGGCGCATGGGCCGAGCAAAAATGTAATACAAAAGATGCCAACACTAGCCATGGAATTTCCTAAGCTTTTGGGCATTCCATGGATTAGCGATTGGCGTGCCATCCATCTCAGCAAGCTTGTAGACTCCATGCCCGATCTTCTCAACCACTCGGTAAGGTCCTTCATAGGGGTCTTTTAGCTTGGTTAACTTTGTCGCTTCGGTGACCATCCGAAGGACTAAGTCCCCGACGTTGAATGGTCGAGCACGAACATTGCGGTTGTAGCCCCTTGCAACTTCTTGCTGGTACGCGGCGTGCCGAAGGTTAGCGTTGTCGCGTAGTTCTTCGGCAAAATCTAACTCGGAACCCACTAGAGCTCCGTTGTCGACAGGGTTAAAATTCTCCGTCCGAACTGTAGGGATCATAGTAGATAAAGGGAGGACAGCCTCCATACCGTAGGCCATAGCGAACGGAGTACGGCCGGTGGACCGCCGAGGCGTCGTTCGATAGGCCCACAGGACATGGGGAAGCTCTTCCACCCATTTGCCAAGCTTCCGATCCAGACGGCGTTTCAGCCCTCGAGTGATTGTCTTGTTCGATGCTTCGGCTTGTCCATTACCTTGAGGATATGCCACCGAGGAATTTTGGATGGTAATATGGCGCTTCGCATAAAAAGCTTTGAGAGCGGAGGCGACAAATTGGGAACCATTATCAGATAGTATGGCGTACGGCACGCCGAACCTGGAGATAATGTGTTTCCAGATAAAGCGTTCCACATCCCCGGCGGTGGTTTTGATCAAGGGGGAAGCTTCTACCCACTTGGTGAACAAATCTGTGGCAGTGAGCATGTACTCAAATCCTCCAGGCGCCTTCGGCATCTTGCCAACTATGTCAAAAGCCCAAACCGCGAACGGCCATGGACTGGTGATCATTTTAAGAGGGAACGCAGGCTGGTGGATGAGAGATGCATGCTTTTGACACCGAGCACAGAGCTTAACGTAGTCTTCGGACTGCTTGACCATCTTCGGCCACCAATAGCCTTGGGTTAGGGCACGCTGTGCAAGGGACCGTCCCCCCGAGTGAGCCCCACAGCTACCCGAATGAAGTTCCTCCAGAACGGCTGGCACGAGATCGTCGTGAACGACACGCAGATCAGGGCCAGTAAAAGTCCGTCGGTAGAGATTGTCATTTGGTCCCAAGAAGAAGTTGGCGGCTCGGCAACGGATTTTGTACGTTTCGCGCTTGTTCGTCGGTAGCACTTGATTCTTCAGGTAAGCAACCACAGAATCCAGCTGGCTTGGACCGAGGGTGATGGCCATAACCTGCTCAGACGGCTTTTCGAAGCTCGGTTTGGGGATCTCGTCAAAGGTGATGGTGCGACTACCCGAGGTCTTGTAGACTGAAGCAAGACCTGCAAGGGCGTCAGCGTGGGCGTTATGCTCCCGAGCGATCCACTCCACTTCTACGCGTCCAAATTTGCCGAACAAAGATAAGACGTGGCTAACGTAAGCATTCATACGTCGATCTTTGGCTTGGTAATCGTCGTTTAAATGCCCCACAATGAGCTGAGAATCACAAAAGACATGAACCGAATCAGCATCCAGCCGAAGAGCAAGTTGGAGGCCTGCAATTAGAGCTTCATATTCCGCCTCGTTGTTCGTCGCCGTGTACCCAATTGAAACCATGCTTTCATGCACGGTCCCGCTGGGTGAGACAAGGACGATGCCGGCACCAGCTCCATGAACATTAGAAGCTCCATCGACGGTCAGTCGCCAAGCGTCGCCGGAGAAGAGCTTCCACTGTCGTTTAGGTTTCTTGCGCCCGAGGGAATACCGAGCACGGAGTGGTTCGGCATGACAGCTGGGCGGCCCTTCCAAAACCTCTTCTTCTTGAATCCGAGCGTCTTCAGCAGCAATTGCCAGGGCATTGGCCTCGTCTTGTAAGCCGGGAGTGAGTTCGGCAAAGAAGTCGGCCAGGACTTGCCCTTTGATGGCTGTCCGAGGCTCGAATTGGATGTCGAAGTTGGCCAAGTCTTGAGAGAACTTCAGGATTCGACTCGACGTGTCCGTTTTCCGAAGAACAGCTTTGAGAGGAAACTCAGTGAGGACCACAATCCTATGGGATTGAAAGTAGGGCAAGAGGCTCGTTTTAGCAGAAACGAGAGCCAATGCTAACTTTTCCATAGGCAGATACCTCGTCTGAGAATCCGTCATCGTTTTACTGGAGTAGAAGATCGGTTGATGGTCCATCCCCTCTCGCCGAACAAGAACCGCGCTCGTTGCATGGTCAGAAACGGCAAGGTAAAGATAGAGATCTTCATCGGGCAGGGGCTTGACGAGCAAAGGAGAGTGAGATAGGTATTGCTTCAAAGATTGCAGAGCCTGCTCGCACTCCTCTGTCCATACAAATCTGCGTCGGCTGGTTGTGATTGCTCGGAAGAACGGGCGGCAGAGATCGCTCGAACGTCGAATGAAACGGCTCAAGGCAGCAACCATCCCCGTAAGCCGCTGTACCTCTTTAATTGTCGTTGGAGCTCGCAGCCGCTGCACAGCCAAAATCTGGGTAGGATCAGCTTCGATTCCTCGGCGACTCACCATGCATCCTAGGAATTTCCCCGAGCTAACGCCAAACGCACACTTCTCGGCATTGAGACGTAGCTTCCTATGTTTTAGAACAGCAAAGACCTCTCCCAGATCTCGAATGTGGTCCCGAGCGAATATGCTTCTGCAAACCAAATCGTCAATATAAGCTTCTACTTTTACGCCGAGCATGCCAGGAAACATCTTCGTGATGGAGCGTTGAAAAGTGGCGCCTGCATTCTTCAAGCCGAACGGGACAACCTTGTAGCAGAAGGTTCCCCGAGGCGAGATGAAAGCCGTTTTTTCTTGATCTGCCGGGTCCAAAGCAATTTGATGGTAGCCCCGATACGCGTCCATGAAGCTTAGGCGCTCGCATCCTGCCGTTGCATCTACCATCTGCTCAATCCGAGGAAGTGGAAATCGATCCATAGGGCAGGCGTCATTGAGATTCGTGTAATCGACACAGACCCTGAGCTTCCCATTTTTCTTCGGGACTACCACTGGGTTGGCAAGCCAGGTGGGGTATAGTACTTCCCGAATGACGCCAGCTTCCAACAGTTGATTCACCTCTGCGATCACAGCTTCGGTATGCGCGGCCGACGAGCGTCGGACTTTTTGCACAACCGGTCGCCTGTTCGGATCAACATTCAATGAGTGCATGGCGAACGAAGGATCCACGCCCGGCAGGTCGTGTGGTGTCCAAGCAAAGACCTCTATGTTTCTCATGAGGAATTGATACATCTCCTCTCGTTCGTCCATGCTCAGTGAACTCCCGATCAAAAAATATCTTCCTTCTTCCCCAGGAATGGAAAAACGTATAAGCTCCTCGGCTGACCGTTGTTCGGCAAGAACTCCAACATCCTCAATCGCTGTGTTAGGAGGGGCAGCCACGCATTGTACCTCCATGCAGCTCTGTTTGTTCGTTACAGTGCTGATGTAGCATTTCTTGGATTGGATTTGATCGCCTCGCAGGCTTTCCTGTCGTCCGTTCCAACCGACGAATTTTACCACCTGGTGATATGTTGAAGCAACCGCTTGCATTTCGTGTAGCCAGGTTCGGCCAAGAATGACGTTGTACGGACTTGGCGAAGCGACCACCACAAATTCAATGTCCAGGACGCGTGATCCTGCTCGCACAGGGAGGGTAATCAGGCCGAGTGGCCATACCGGGGCTCCCGTAAAACTAACAAGGGGAGCTGACGCTGTCCGAAGTTGAGCGGGAGATAATCCGAGGCTCTTATAAGTCGAGAAAAACATGACATCGGCCGAGCTTCCCTGATCTACCAGTACCCGTTGTACGGCTGATTTTTCAATGGCAACAGTGACGACGAGGGCATTTGCATGTGGAAGTTGCACCCCCCTTAAGTCGTCGGAAGAAAAAGTTATGGTACAGCCGAAGCTCGGATCCTCCCATTTTCGCTTTACCGAAGCTCCCACGTTGCAGACTGACGCAGAGGCGACAGCCCTGTCAATTTCTGAACGAAGTTCGGCGGCCCTTCCTTCGGATACTAGCCCTTGTATCACGCTTACGAGATTGCCAACAAGAGGGGGAGGTGGAGGAAGTGGATTTTGCCTAACGTCGATCCACTGATTGAGGTGACCGGCAGCTGCCAGATCTTCTAGATACCTTTTGAAAGGTGGGCACTGCGTGGTATAATGGCCACGTTCCTTGTGATACGTGCACATCCCTGGTCCGCTCCCGACGGTGCCTAAGAGTACCGTCGGCCAAACAAAGAAAGGCAATTTGCCAATGATGTTAAGAAGTTTATAAATAGGTTCAGTGAATACCGTACGTTCGGCGACGTATTCGTCTGGTCGGGGTGCTCTTTTCGTTTGTGTCCAGGATTGTGGCTGAGGGTGCTGCGGGGGTCGGCCTTTGTCGTTTGACTTGTTCGATGCCTGGCCCGAGCTACCCTGGCTTCCTTGCCCTTGGCGAACGTTCGATACCTGCTTCCTCGGCGCTATCGTCTTGGCAGGTTCAGCCTTTGATGTGTGTCGCTCGGCCATTGCTTCTTCGTGAACGCAATCTTTCTCGATTATTGTCATGAGCTCCCCCATTGTCTTAGGTGGATTTCGTGAGAGGTCACGAAACATTGCCGAGGTTGGGTCCAATCCATTCATGAAAGACTCGGTTGCTACCCCTTGATCACAGTCGGGAATAAGGTTATAGACTTCCCAGTAACGCTCGGTATAGAGTCGCAGTGTTTCTTCCGCCGTTCTTCGCATGTTCACCAGCATCGATAACGTCTTCGGTTGAATGTTGCTGGTGACGAAGCGTTTGCTAAACTCCAATTCTAGCTCGTTAAAGCAAGAAATGGATTTGGGCTTCAACTGATTGTACCATAACATGATCGGTTCACTGAGAGTGAGCGGGAATATTTTACACATAAGAGCGTCAGAAAAGTTATGGAGGCTCATGGTTTGCCTGAAGCGACAAACGAACGCGACTGCGTCTTCCTTTGCCTCATAGCGCTTCAGCTTCGGCATGACAAATCTGTCTGGCGGCCGCTCTTGTTGAATAGCATCCACGAAGGGGGAAGCCTTTGCCTTCCCGAGCTTCGAATTATCTTCGGTTTTCCCTTCGGCTGCGATCCGCGGGGCGATAGGGGGAAGAACATCAGTATGCCGCTCCGGAGTCCTCCTTTTTTCCCGCCGATGGCGCCGACGGTGCTCCTCTTTTTCCTTCGGTCGTTTAGCTACTAGTGTTAAGGGCGCATGTGCCTCCCTCAAGCTCGTCAACGGGGCGGGCCGAGGTTGAAGAGCCGGGTCGATGGGTTGGTACACGGTTGGCAGGCCCGTGAATTGATCGTAGAGGACAATCGTATTATCGTGCTCCGAACGGTTTCCTCTGCTTTCTGTCCGGTGTCGACTGCCAGAGTTGGCAGAGTGTCGCCCATCGTGACGTTCGGAATCATGTCGCGATTGAAATGAATATTCCCGGTTGCTACTAGAATGGGGTCGCCGAGGTGGATCATTTAAGTCCACGGGCCTCTTCCCACTTTTCTGACTCATCCGTCGTTCGGAACGATGTTCTGTTCGGACGGAGTCGCCTCCCCTATTGGTTCCCGCCGTGGAGCCCGTTGCCGAGGATCGAGTACTCTCGGCTCGAATGATGCTTGTCAGCCGAGGTCGTGAAACCCCCTGATCGAGGCGCTCAAAGACGTTTCGCCGTTCGGTAACTGCGAGTTCGGTCGTTTGGGCTGGGCGACATGGTCTGCTTCGTTTGTGGGATCTCTTCGGTCGGCTGGGCTCGGCATGATGTTCGTTTGCAGGGTTCTCCGCCAACCCGCCGTCCCGCTCCTCCAGCCGTTGTTGCAGCATGGTAATAACCGCTGCCTGACGTTTTTGTTCAGCCAGGGCGATATCCAACTCGGTCGGTGGAAAAGAAAGTTGTCGGGCTACATGTGGAACCGCCCTAGCCGTTTGACGGGGCTCGAGGCTGATAGATCCGTAGCCCTCTAACCCAAGGGTAAAGTTCTCTGGGCCCGGAGGTGAGAGATGCTGAGCCATTGGTTCCGTGCAAATACGAAGAACAAACAGGATCTGAGATGAACAAAGGCCCTCAGCTGACTATGAGCGCGAAGAACACGAAGAACACCCCGATAGTTTTCAGAAATCACTTCCCCAGCAGAGTCGCCAATTGTGGGGGTGTGATTTCTTCGTGCTCCTACTGATGTGGCCGGTCTTGATGTACCTGCAAAACCGGAGGGGGTTGTTCCTCCGGGAAGAAGCTCCGATGATCAAGTCAGTAGGTGGAAAGAAGAAGTTTAGTAAGAACAATATGTAGGAGAGAGAAGTGTTCTTTCGACTAGATTTTGGATCCCCCCTCTCAGTGGTCATGCTTCTCTATTTATAGGCAAAGAGGTGAAGTGCTGAGCAAGTTGGCCACACTTTCCACGTGTCACGTTCTGCTCGGTTGGCGCCTTTCTGGCAGGGCCAGTTTAATGAACACCACTTCCCTAGTCCTTCAGAGCCACATGGGTTGATGTCAGGAGGGTCACATCGTTCAGAGATGTCACTTCGAATATCAGAAAGGACAGCCTTCTCATCAGTAGATATTTATAGAAGGTTCCATAATCGTCTAGGTTCGGCGAGACCCACGTCCAGCATACGAATTATCCGAGCGTATGATATCCCGGCCGAGGCACACCCTAGCCGAACAAACGGAAGTTCGTATCCGTGCGCTTGATAAAACCCCGAGCGAACTTATGCATCGTACGTTCGGATGTTGCTTATAATTGTTCGGTGAAGTACTCGTGGTTCTGTCTACCTTTCGGCCCAGCCGACGTCCAGACTTATTCGAAGGCGAACCGTGATAGCTTGGATGATGGGTCAGACAACGCGTGAACCCTCATTGCCCCTTTTGGACCTGGTGAACCTTCGGATATTTCGGCCCCCTACAAAATGCAATTGTAAGTTGTCTGATAATTTTCATAGTTTCACTGAATATTGTTGTTTACAAATTACGTGATTGGGGGGACGTCATCCAGAAAGACATATCGGCACCATCCAAGTCAGAGGAATTGTGCCGCCGTTTTTCGCTTTCTGAGATACAATTGGCGACCAACAATTTTGATGATATGTTGGAGATTGGTGATGGTGGATTTGGTAAAGTGTATAAAGGACTCATTGACAAAGGGGCCAGCACTGTTGCCGTGAAACGCTTGAAGTTGACGTCCAAGCAAGGAGCTGAGGAGTTTTGGACGGAGATCAAGATGCTTTCCAATCTCCGGCACACTCATCTTGTTACACTAATCGGATATTGTGACGAGAGTCCGGAAATGATCCTTGTCTATGAGTATATGGTTCATGGGACCCTAGCCGATCATCTTCACAAAATTACAAGAAATAGCAATGGTGGCGTTTCTCCTTTAAATTGGGAGCAGCGACTCAACATTTGCATTGGAGCCGCACGTGGGTTGGAATACCTTCATACTGGTGTCCAGCACAGAGTCATACACCGTGATGTGAAGACTTCTAACATTTTGTTGGACGAGAATTGGGTAGCCAAAATTTCAGATTTTGGGTTGTCCAAGATGGGTGGCAAATCAACAAGTCAGGCAAGCACCTACATTATCACAGACGTTAAAGGTACGTTTGGGTATCTGGATGTGGAGTATTTCTTGACCCATAGACTTACCAGGAAGTCGGATGTGTATGCCTTTGGTGTGGTATTGTTCGAAGCACTCTGTGGGAGGCCTGCGGTGGATAAAAGATTTGAGGGAGAGGAGCGGAGTCTAGCGCTTTGGGCCCAACAATGCATCAAAGAGGGAACAATTCCTCAAATGATTGACCCTAGTATAAAGGGACAAATTTCTCCACATTGTCTGAAGGTCTACGTAGAAGTTGCTAACAAATGCTTACATAAACGTCCAAACGAACGACCTAGAATGTCAGATATTGTGCAAAGGCTTGAATTTGCATTATCATCGCAAGATCAGAGTGCATATTCCTCCACAGATACAGAAGGGGAGCAGGAGGAGGAGGTTCAGGAGTCTAGTGCGGTTGACAACA
>CM033790.1:29003420-29053420 GCA_019656835.1 Rhododendron ovatum | reverse complement strand
TGCCGATTGAAAAGGTTACAGAGGGGGAGGAGGAGGAACAAGAAGAAGAGGTTTTTTCTGTTAGTGGTGAAGACAAGAAGCAAATAGGTGAGATTGTCACGGTTCCACAGCCTATAGAATCCCCCGTATCCATTCTTAGAACACCTTTATCCATGCCTGACAGTACAGCTGTATCCATGCCTGACAGTACACCTAGTACGGCCAAGGAAAGAGTCAACAAGAAGTCTATATCCAAGGCAGTTCATGGTCTTGCTAAAGGAATGGATTTTCGGAGGAGAAAGATGAAGGCTAACGATTCTAGCAGTGGATCATCATGGTGGTGGAATAGAGCCAAGTCAACAACTAAGGGCTCATCCCCTCCTGAACCTACTAAGGGCTCATCCCGTCTGGAACCAACTAAGGGCTCATCCCCTCCTGAACCTACTAAGGGCTCATCCCGTCTGGAACCGACTAAGGGCTCATCCCCTCCAGAACCTCCACCAGAACTACCAGTGGTTCCCTGTCGTTGTTTCTCAATCACTGAAATAAAAGAAGCAACAAACAACTTTCATCGCACCATGATAATCAGGTATGGCGGTCCAGGTGGCGAGATGTACAGAGGCTATATTGACAATGGAAAACTTCAGGTTGCCATCGAAAGGTGTACGAAAGATTCTGAGGACAACTTTCAGGAAGAGGTTGAGTTGCGCTCGAGGCTCCAACACCCCCATGTGGTTTCCTTCATCGGATACTGTAAGGAGTATGATGAGACAATCTTTGTTTTTGAGTACATTGAGAAGGGGAACCTAAGTAATCACCTCCATGGAAGAGGAAAGGAACCTCTTCCGTGGAAAAAGCGTCTTGAGATCTGTATCGGTGCTGCACAAGGACTAAATTACCTTCATACTGGTTCCCAGAAGCCAATCACCCATGGTGACCTAAGATCAAGTAGCATTTTGTTAGATGAGAAATGGTTTGCTAAAGTTTCAGGTTTGAAAGTGTCCAATATTTTAGACCCAGACAACATGACACGAACTGTTACCACCACTGTTGTGAGGAGGACTATGGGATATAGGGACCCTGAGTATCTACTAAGTGGAAACCTAACCACCAAATCTGATGTCTATTCTTACGGCATAGTGTTGTTGGAAGTACTTTGTGCTAAGGAACCGTTTTATTCAGGTGCACCCAGGGGTGAAGAGATTCTAGCACACTGGTTTAGGACTTGCATTCGAAGGAAAACTATGCAATTGATCGTTGATCCGTATCTGATAGGGAAAATGGCACCTAAGAGTTTCGGTAAATTTGTCATGATTGCTGAGAGGTGCTTGCTATTCAGAGGAGTTGAGAGGCCAACTATGCCGGATGTGGTGAAGAACCTGGAGCTTGCATTGCAGCTGCAAGAGACAGCTGGGGACCATATTGAGTTTGGCAAGCCTGGTGATCCTCCAGAGGCGATCCATAAAGCTGCTGTTCATGCTTACAATCAGGTTTTGTAATTTCGTGCATGATAGAAAGGTCGTTAGAAATTGTATTTTCAGAACATATATTAGTATTGTTACTTCAAGTGGAACAGATTAATTCTTGTACAGGTTTTTCTTTCTATGAGGGATTAACTATAATGTAAAGCAGAAAGGGTTTTTTCTAGCCATACAAACCTAGCACAATTTACATTTTAGTTGATTACCTTTTAACATTTTCCCCGTTTAAGTTGATTTCATTTGAAGAGGGTTGATTAATTTTAAATCGTTACCTTTTTTATTTTCCACGGTTGTATAAAACACAATACACAACCAATCTCTACCGGTCCATTACTGTAATAAATAGCTAAGATTCACTCAAACTCTTTTCTATAAAAGGCAGACTTTTTCTTGAAAGAGTTTGTTTAAAATCTAGACCATCCAAATACATCTTGACGGTTAGAATTACGCACACAACCAACACAACGGTTGTGCAAGTAGCATTTTTGTTTTATTTTTTGTTTTTATAGTTCCTATTATCTCTCTAACTTTCTCTTTCTGTCCTTTCCTCTCATCTTCCAATTTACAACAGCAGAAAATGTGAAATTTCAAGCCTGTTGTAACTCTGTTTTTTTTTTTTTTTCAATGCTAAACCTTTTCGTGAGTGGTATTTTATATAATCCTAACTATGTAACTTTTGTCTTGTTTCAGGAAAAATATCTACGACAAGTGCTGAATTAGAAATATTGTTGAGGTGGATGCTATGATGACAGGTTTTCCTTTTGTCCCCTCTAATATTGTCTTCCCCATATATTGCTAGAGAACACACCTGTGAATTTTACTTCTAAGAAACTGAAACAATACCTGTTTCTTTTTAATATATATTGCGAGAGATCTGATCAGTTGGAGTATTTATCAACAAACACAAAAAGAAAGAGGTCTCAACGCTTAGTTTTAAAGCACATTTATGGGGTGAATTGAGTACGAAATATAATAATTTTTGAGATTTAAAAAAATTCCATTCAACTAAAAGGAGATGACTCGCTTGGATTTTACTTTGCATCTTAATAAAAAGAATACATAGGTGGTCAATTGCAAGAGAAAAGAGGTTGGGTAATTTTAATTTTGATACGTTAGATTCGTTGTAAAATGAAAGGTGAAGGTGGATTATAGAGGTGATACAATTTTTAATAAGTTAAAAAAAAAATCTCTATTTTTATTTTGGATAATGTTTCGAGGTGCGACTCCTTCTTTATTCTTTGAGTAATGCTAATGAACCAAACTTTTCATTGTTGTTATATTTTCCCTACTGTGATCGGTTGCTAATTGTATGTTTTCTTTGGCACACTAGATTTTCAAATGATGTGGTTGAAGATGGAGCTGTGAAGGAATGCTTAGAGTATCGTGAAATTTCTCTGGGAAGGATAATGAAGAGGATTTTCTTATGCCAATGGCCTTAATCAATTTTTTTGCTTCATCTTTTGCTTGGTTAGTTGTTGGGCGAACACTATTATGCATGGGTATGATCTGAGTACCGGTTGATCAATATTCACAGGTATGAGAATTTGATTAGAAATTTTATGTAATTATACATTTATGTCATTTTTCAGTTACGGGTTGTTTAGTTCAGAGATATACCAAATTAAATGTACTTATTGAACTTTAGATAGCTTTTGTTGTGATTGGTTGTTGTAAGCTGTTGTACGGTTTTTAAGTAAGTTCATTCATGTACTGAAATTGCTAGATAGATCCAGTTTGAAAATTATTCAAAAATGACTTTCTTCGAGAAGCTGGGTCGTTGGTGGCGTGGTCAATGGTAAAAAAAAAGGGGTAATCCAACTTAGTTGCATACAAAACGTGTTGCAACTAAGATCATATGGAACTGAGAGAGGTGGACGACAAGATACTAAAATCATGCTATTTCTGAGAAATTTCAGTTTACTGTATGTAATGTAATCTCTGCCGCGTCTCTGGAATTGCCGTCCGTCTTGCTTTGTTTTTTCTTGCTGATCACTGTGCTCTGGAGTTTGGACCTTCTGCTATGGAGGCTTTCTGCTTAAACTTGGCCACCCAAAACAAACTAGGATAGTATTAGGGTAGAAGAATGAAATTTCCATAATTGGATTTCCTAATAGGTACTGTTACTTACATCCCACTTTTTTTTTTAATTGTTCCTTGTGTTTCTTTTTCATCTGGTGTGACATTGCAAGTGTAGGAAAATTCAGGACGAGAAGAGAATGAAGGATGAGATGTTAAAATGGGATTGTGAATCACATTTTCATAATAGAACTGCAATGAAGGATTTACACTTGAGCATTAGATTATGAACATTCCGGTAGGAGGTGTCATTTGGAATACCATTCGCAACAGGCTTAATTCTGAATACTACGGGTGAAATGGCATTCTGCGACAAATTGATGAATTTTGGATTTCCTCGCCAAATTGATGACGAATTTTAAATTTCCTCGCCAAATGGCACATCCTATCGACAAATTTTGGATTTTCTCACCAAATTAACTATTAGACCTTGGACATGCTACGATGCCCGGGACAAAGGGTTGCGATCCTGTGAGGGTTAGCTAACCCAAGTCAACTAAAGCAAACACTTGGCCATTTCTAATTTAGAATCCTTAACCTTTGCCATGCCTCAATACTGGTGTTGTCTTGGCCAAGAGGAATGAAGCTTGTTTAAATTTTCAAGAGAAAAAGAAGCAGAAGAGAGATGAAAACTTAAATGAAATCAGACTATACCTATACTTGTGCTCTGTTCTCTTCCTAATTGTGCCAAATCCGTCATAAATACATGCACATCGGCTTCCGCTAACGCTAATATTAGCTCTGAGACTCTGAGTGTAGTGTTGCGGCTACCATTGCTGAATGCATGAGGAATGAAGCATAAGAGCTGTTATACGGAATCAGAGATTCAGAGGTGAGCATAATGGTTTTGGCTAGGAACGGATCTCTTAAAATTTCTTATGGGGCTCTAAATCTGGAGAAACTGGTGTGTAATGCCATGATATTTGGATGGGATAGTATGAATCAACAAAGACAATAGACCTTGTACAATATTGTATAGTTGATGCAAACGCAGCCCCGGTCAAAGTATTTTGCCCAAGACTTTCACCTGTGTTAACCTAACAAGTTGATTTAGAACAATTTTCTCAATCCGAACATGACTTGTTTAACTCACTATGTTCTACAATTGCAACCTACAACAGTAACAATGCTAACAATGGTGATATTGGAACATTACGTCTCCTACGCAGAAAATAGAAATCAGATATTTTCTCTGATAGTGTATGTGACCCTACGCTTGTTTGGAAGCTATGGATGAGAAGAGAAAAGAAGGGGGAAAATACTCCTAGTTAGTCTATTGTTATTTGTTTTGTTTGGTTTTAAAAAACAAAAAAAATAAATAATTTTTTTTTGTAAGAGTGGGGAAGAAAACAGGAAGGAAACAAAAGAGAATTCCCACTTACTACACGCGAGTTACTAATTTCCAAACACAACTTTTAACACCCAAAAAGTAGAAGTGGGCATGACATGAAAAATAAAATAAATTTATATAATTGAGCTAAAAATAGACATTTTTGGGGATAATTTTATACCTTGAATATTAGTTTGATCAACTGGTAACTAAAAAAGGAGTAAAAATTTAACGAAAAGTAGGACTTTTTAATATGATAACACGATCCGAAAATGACACGATTCGAACATGACACAGCACAAATTTGATGAGTTGAAAAATGTTGTGTGATTTCATAAATAAGATTTTGATACATAACTCGAAAATAAGGCGAAATTATTTGTTGCCCACCCCTGCCAAAAAGCAAGTGCCACGTCATACAGTTGAACGCGAACATACATGTAAAGTATTTCATGGAGTACTGTTGAACGAGCAACGGCAGCTAGGCTAGGTCATAGCAGCGGCGGCGCGGTGGTGGAAGATGACTACCAGGAAAGGGCCGCCGGTTCACCAAAACAAATTCGCCTGGAAACCCAACCAAGGCGTTAAGATCAACGAAACCGTAATCTCTCTCTCTCTCTCTCTCTCTCTCTCTCTCTCTCTCACACACACACACACACGCGCGCGCGCACCCTCCTTGGACTTGTATAAGAGCGAAGTAGTGTATCTCTGTCTGTAATTGGTCATAATGACAGGAAGTAGGAGGGAAGTTCAGGCCGTTGTCGGAGGTAACGGGGGTCTGCCCGCGCTGTAAAGACCAGATCGAATGGAAGCGCAAGTACGGCAAATACAAGCCTCTCTCCGAGCCTGCCAAATGGTCCGAATCTCTCTCTCTCTCTCTCTCCCTCTCTCCCTCCATATGTATGTATATGTATATCTCTCCATATAGTTATCTATCTGTGTTAATGCTTAACACGGATAGGTTTTTAGAGTGGTATACTTAATGCTTTGTTTGGAACTTGTGGAAAAGAAGAGAAATGAAGGGAAAATTAAAAAATGTTCTCTCCCGTTGTTTGGTTTTGAGAGAGAGGAGAGAAGATATGCACGGTAAAATTTCCCTCTCATTTTCCTCCCATTTTCCTTTTTCTTCTTCTCCCACTTTCCTCAAGTTCTAAACACAGCTTAAAATGTTCGCTTTGGGGGAATAATGGGTAATAATTGGATTTTGTTTTGAATTATGGCTATTCTCTCTATCATATGTGTCTTTGGGTATGCTTGTGCTTAATATCGTAAACCATGATTGCTAAATGAGATTCATTTTGGGATGGTGTACTTCACTTTTTTCGTTGAGGGGAATGATGGGTAACAATTGGATTGAGTTTTGAATTTTGGCTGTTTGCAGTCAACGATGTTCGAAAAGGGCAGTTCGTCAAGCTTACCACAATCTTTGCACGGGTTAGTTACGTTTGCCTGATTCAGTTTCAGAAAATGTGTTTTTCTTTGTTTTTAAAGAGGTAGAAAGCACAAATATGATGTCTTTTAGGCTTTATTTTACAATGACTATATAATTGTCAGAGTTAAAAGAGTAGTTTTGGATTCAGCATTGATTCGTTAGTATGATGAATCGTGTAGCTTGTGCTAAGGAGCAAAAGGTGTGCGCCAAGTGTTCGTGCCGCGTGGGTCAAATCATCGGAAGGTTTTTATTTCTTGAATATGTGTACATTTTATCCTCACTCAGACTGAAGGAATACGTTTTTAATTACAACAATTGTTTAGTTTTCCTGAGTTAAAATGGCTTCAATATATTCTGATGCTAGTTCAAATATGTTTTAATTCCTTATGTTGTATTCTCACTTTTAGGGACTCTGCGGAAGTAGAGGCTGAGCAGAAGATGCTCGAGGAGGTTTGTTTGTTTTTCTTCTTTTTTGTTACAAAGTTAGATTGCATTCGTTGTCTTTAGAATAAGTGTTATTTACCTTTTCGAAATGTGATTGGATATTTTGTTATAGGCTATAAAAAATGCTCGAGAGAGAGATAGGAGGACTCTATTACGTTCTGTAAGACTCTAAAACTTTTGCTCTTCATTGCTGTAAAAATTTCATGTTCTGGTATCAGTTCGCGTTTTATTCTTCTTGCTTTGCTCACGAAACTGTTAAACTCTGGAAGGTGGTTTTTGCATGTAGTCAAGCCCTGCTCTATTTGCTGGATATCTGATTCATGATATTTCTTATTTACCAACCCTTTTAACCATGCATCACTGTTGAAGGAATTGATGGGTTCTCTTTTTCCTTTCTAATATTCTGGTAGCTTGAGCAGTTAAAGATTTGTAAGGGATGGTGTTTTATCCTTTTATGCCTCCTTTGCATTTGGCCTTCCTTTGTTTTTCAAAGATGCTTGGTGTATGAATTGTGATTCGTGTTTGGTTCTTTTATGGTACTCGAGCTCTGCTGATAAGTTGGGTAGAGTTTATTACTTCTGGCTAATTCAATCCTAATTCCTACATCTGAGAGATGGTGGCAACATACGCATAAAATATGAGTTTAACGTTCAGTGAGGATATTAGGATGAATGACAATTTCAGAAAAGGTGAAATGAGTTGTGAAAGCATTCATGAGTCATTACTTTTAGCCAACTGAGTAGATGATGTAAATGTAAATCTGCCTAAAACAGTTTGGTTGTCTGCTAAAAGTTGAACCTATTAGGTGTAAGTTGAAGCTGCTTCTAGGCTATGAAGCACTGACACCTCTAGAGATCGAGGTATCGCAGTGTCGGACACGGGGACACCGCGGGGACACGTACGGGACACGCCACGTGGCGTGTCCCATAATTTAATTTGAATTTTTCACGGGGACACGGCTGGGGACACCGATGTGGACACGGCAGGGGCCAAACTGCAATTTTTTTAAAAAAATGGGGGCCAAACTGTAATTTTTGAAAAAAATTGAGGGTCAAATTGTAATTTTTTTAAAAAAAATTGGGGCCAAATTATAATATTTTTAAAATTTTTGGGTGCCAGACTATAATTATTTATTTATTTATATATATAAATAAATAAAATATATATATATACACGTGGCGTGTCCCCCGCCGTGTCCGTGTCCCCATTTTTTTAGAATTCCCGTGTCCCGGTGTTAGTTTTGGTGTCCGTGTCCGTGTCGGTGCATCATAGCTTCTAGGCATTAATCGGGTAGAACCTTGGGCGCGACAGAGAGGAACTCATAGAGGGTACTCGACAATGCACGGCCTATGTCTGACTTCACAAAAACAGTTTGGGGGAAGAAGCTTTTCACCTGTAGATATATATTTATGTTTTTGAGTGGTCATGCCTCTTTGAGTTGGACAAATATTCACCAAATTAAGGCTCTAAATTTAACATTCAACCGGTAAAGTTTGTCAATCTTTTCTATATTGGAAACGAAAAACAGTATTCTAGACACAGTTGATCCTTTGAACTGAGTGTGATTCACACGCACAAGGTAGCATCCAGCGGGTTCGAGCTTGAGAGTTTATTGGTAAGTGGAATTAGTCAGGAATTAACATTCTTACACCTGTTCTCCAGAGTCCAGAGTATTTTCTTAGTCACAGACACGGGGTTTCATGTCACTTCGCCATTTAGTTTTATGCATCTTTCTTTCATCCAATTGTACCTTTTCCAGTATCCTTGTAGCCTTTCATTTGCACACAAAGTTTTCTCAGTTTGTGTAAGAAAATTGTATACAATCCAATGAGGCTTATGAGGTTAAAATTCTCATGGTTTTGTTTTTCTGCCTACTTATACTTTGTTTTACATCTCACTTCCACCTTTTTGCAACAGATGAACAAAGGAAAATCTCATAGTTCAACTACAGCGAAAAGCCCGACAAATGATGGAGGGAAGGCTGGGGAATTATTTGCAGCTGAGTCACTCGAGGAATATGCAGAGTTTAGTAGAGATACTGAAGATGATGATGACAGTGAAGATCAAGTTCAGGTTCGTAACTGATGAGTGAGGGTGTAAAATATTGCTATAGCCAAGAGAGCTCCACTTTTGCTAAATGGATCTCCTGCAAACAAATCCTTCATAGACACATCGCTGGATACGTAGTTGTTGCGCTTTGTTTTCATGCTTTGTATTGAAAATAGATTCTTTTGTCCTTTTATCCCAAGTTTGAGAATGAAAGATATACTTGCTCAAAATTATCAGATCATGTTCTTAGTTTTGCTACAACCTTGGCCAGTCTACTGAATGATTATTTTCTGCACTATTAGCATCCGGCTCCGACAAACAGTTGGGGCAGGTTCACAATGGATCTCATTTTTTATTACACAAAATCAAGTTGATCTAAAACCAAATTTGTGCTGAAAGAATTTATCGTCAGAGTTTTTGACTGTCCATTTTTAAAATCAAGTTTCAGTTCTCCTCCTCCTCCCGAATCCTTATCCAACACCCTTAAAACAGGCCATCACTTTAGAGCAATCCTGTGAACAATAACCCACTTTCAGGGCGACTCCCTTCCTTCTGACAACCCTCAAACGAAGCTTAGGCCAACTTTTCTCTTTCTGCCGGCTACCTCTGAGTCTCCGACCACTATATCTTGGCTTGAAAACAAGTTTTGCAACATGCGTGCATCAAACATGTTCTATGCTTTTGATGTTTAGAAAAATATTAGAGTAAAAAACTGAACAAACCAGAAAGTTGCTTAGTATGAACAGATAACGGAAACCTATTAATTGGGGCACTTAGCCAGATGGAGGTGATAATGTCAAAATCCCTTTTGTTCCTGTCAAAACTATTTTTGTTCTTGCCAAAACTCAATATTTACATTATATTGCATGACTTAATGCTCTCCACTTGCTTTACGAAAATGCCCCCTGAAATCCTTAGGAGTATTTTAACGTTCTTTTGGCATTTCATCATCATCAGAGCTTCAAATTTTTTTCGAGAATACCAGAGCTTCATTAAGGTCCAACGAAGCTACTGTTTGACGAAGCTACTGTCTATCAGCTTTAAAATGGTGCAACGCAGCTACTGTTATTTTTTAGCCTCTTTTTTTTAACGATATTTTTTAGCTTTAAAATGTGAGTGTTGCTTCTGTTTGTTGGACTAATCTTTTTCAATTTGGGTGTACTTGCTTGCCTTTGATTGGTCTGTAACATTTAAACTTGGAGGATATGATCGGAGGCAGGAGGAATTGAAAATATGGGTTGTTAGATGGGTTGCTCTGCTTTGAACTTATATGGGTTGTTTTCACTTGGGATCAAAATTGGGAAAACTTATTCATGACTCTGCGCAATCTCAGCCATTCATTCACGCAATTAATAGTTGAAATTGCTTTTCAGTTTGACCGGTAAAAATTGGTTTTCAATCCGGACCATCCAAAATGTTTTTGGACCTGCACAATTGAGCACCGCAAACACTTTTTATGGGACACTCCGTAAAAAAAAATTTCCGATCATAATTTTGCTTGAAATCATGGAACTAAAAATACAATAAATCTAAGGACACATACATTTTTACACAAATCATGCACATACATTTTTATGGGGCCCACCTCGGGTCCAACCAATATGATCCGAACCGCTCATTATTTTTAAAATAATTTTTAAGAATTTTTATAAAAAATCAACTCGATAGGATATCGGTAAGGCCTTTTTCAAAAATAGTAGGATGAAACAGTCTGATTCACTCTGCTATTTCTGAAAAAGCCTTTACTGATATCTTATCGAGTTAATTTTTTACAGATATTGTTAAAAAATTATTTTAAAATAATGAGCGGTTCGGATCATATTGGTGGAACCCGAAATGGGCTCCATAAAAAATATGTGCAAAATCTATGTAAGAAGGCATGTGCAAGTAGCACAGCTGCTAAAAATAGTTGCTCTATATGCAGCCTCTCCCTCTCTTAAGTTGAAGCTTTGGTATTCTCGAATACAAAAAAGAGTTCCCGCTTTGGTGAAATGCCAAAAGAACGTTAATTTACTCCTAAAGGATTTTAAGGGGTATTTTCGTAAAGCAAGTGGTGGATAATTAAGTCATGCAATGAAAAAAATATATTGAATTTTGGCAGGAACAAAAAAGATTTTGGCATTATCAATTCCCTAGCCAAATATAGCATAATGTCTTCCATTTTGTCCCTGTTCATTTTCCCAGTACATGTATAGCAAATTAACGACCCGTTAGCCTGCCTTATTTGCAATAATTGCGGCTGCACAACCCAAAAATTGATCGCAGTGAGCTGCAACCCATAAGGCGTTGCTTCTCAAGAATACCCAAAACAACAGTTAAATCTCGGTTTTAAAACCCAGCATCGCCCCACAATCAGTTCTAAAAACTGGAATTTTTGCCAATATGGTAAGGCGAGACAAGCATGGTACAAACAAAATCTGATTTAAAGCATACCCTCGCTATTACAATTATAGCCGTAGTATGTGAAAAGAATCGAGCCGAAAAGAATTACAGATCAATCTTATACCCCTTCCACCAAGTCATCAATAATCGAGTTCTAGCAGCCAGGAGAGAGACTGCCCCCAATCAACTAAAAGTGGTATTGATTAGTCATATACTCTATGCGGGAAAGCGTTTCAGTCGTATCGAAGCAAGGTGGTCTTCATGACGTACAAAATTCCTTACGTACACATGAAAGTCTGTTGTTTACGGATATCAAAGCCATCTATGCATCTTTCACACACACGCGTTCTGCATAGGTAAAGAAAATAGACACAATCAAACAAGTTAGATTGACCTTGATCATAAGAAGAGAAAAGTGGCTTCTCAGCAAGACAGATTAGAAAAGAGAAACATCATTAAACATGAAAAAGCATGATGAAGCACAGATATTCAATCTGATACCTATGGGAATTCATATGACTAAGATTAGTCGTCTTTAGTCAAGAAGGTTCACCAGCAACAGAATGAAAACCAAAACTATGTTAATAAGTAATTGTTCACCAGCTGGATAGCATCTTATTAAAAGAAAACCTAAATACCCATAGGAACAGACAAACTACAAATTGTTCTGAGACAGCAAAACCACCAAATTCATAACAAGTATTCCAATGAGTTAGTCACCATGTGATGTGTTGACCTCAAACCAAATGATCACCAGTTTCACCCAACATAACATACGAACATTTTCTTGTAGGTGTCAACTAAGCGAAACTGATAAATCTTTGGGAGTCATACTAGAGTAGAGGTTTGGGATTCAAAGTGATCTTCATCCAATGATTTGAAAGTGCGATGGTTTGGGGATAAGGGGGGCGTTGGGTACCACATTACTCATTTGACAAACAACCCCCTCCAACAATCAAGTGTTAACTACATTAACTCACACAATCACCAAAAGGATATTTCATATACATGATATATGTATGCCGAGTCCACATATTTACTATATAGAATTGTTAAAAAGGAATATAAAACTTCCATGGGATGTCAATTAGATAGGTGGCAGTTTTTAGTCTTGCATAACAACTAGAGCTACAAATGAACCTTAAACATGAGGCTCTTGCAAAACAAGCATGGAGTGGCATCCAAAAATCCCAAAAACCTTGTAGCAACTGCAACCTTTAGAGCAACAATCAATAAGTTCAGAATGCATCGCAAACCATAATAACAATGCCAGATATAAAAGTCTACATCAATTTTTTTTTTTGGAAAAGTAAAAGTCTACATCAATCATTCCAATCAAGAGATGTTTCTCTCTTGCACTAATACGTGATTTTTAATAGCCAGAAAGATGCACATTTTGCTATTGACACACAAGGAAGAAACCGATGCACAAACAACAAACAACCAAAAAGAACGTTCATAGCCACCAAATATTTAGTAAAATCAACCAATACAGTAACGTTAGATTATATAAGTAAACAATGTTTAGGAAGAATCCTTACTTAAATATTCATAGGCAAGTATCATTGAAGTTCCCCATGCTGACATGCTGAAAAACCTTGGACCGAGTCCTCTGTATAAACCTTTCCAGCCATCATCCACAACCAATCCTTTAACAACTTGTCTAACAGTATGTCTCTTTTCGTGTCCCATGACCTATATTGCAGAAACTAGGTTTAATGGAAGAATCAACAAAGCTAGCTATTAGCTGGAACATAATACTGCAAACAGCAAGCACTAAAATCATGCGGGAACCCTGAGAATTTTGACCCGCACACCCACACCACACCACCCCCCGCCCCCCCCCCGCCCCCGCCGCCCCCCCCCCCCCCCGTCCTTTTACTTTAGAAACGATGGGAAGCCAAATGCCTGACAGCATTCAGTTAGATGCCAATGAAGTTCTGCATATACATGGGAGATGTAGCAATAGCCCAACACTTCTTTGAACGCTCTTTTCTTGAGCAACACAGAGAGCACATAGGGTTGGAGGACAGGAAAAAGCAGAACATCACAATGAACTGGCAAGATATCTTCTCTGTCTGAATTCTAAAGGTAAACGATGTAGTGATAGGAGAGAAGATTGAGAGTAACTCCAAGTTCCAACTTATTATAGCAAAATGCATACTTATCTTGAAAAGAACCTTAGGTTCATCTTTTAAAGCAACAAACACCCATCTATAGAGCCAAATAGCTGAAGTTATTTTGTTGTTGAAAAACATCACGGACTACATCAATGACGAGTGTATTTCCATCACTCGCATTAAACAGTCAGACCAGCCAAAACGAAGAATTTTCTGTATGCAAACTAGGTATACCTGTAACCGAGTCTTGATAGTATCCAGTGGCGTGGTGATACAGGATGCCGTGGCACCTGCAAGAATCCCTCCCGCAGCTTGAACACCCACTATTGTCCACGTGTTAGGAGCAGGTTTATCATGTACACTATCATGACCTAAGAAACTGTACAAAAGAAAAACATATGGAAACATTTTAATTAATAGGAGAAAATATTCAGATGAATGAAGAAATTATTGCTTGTACTAAAAAAGATAATGGCAAGCACTTAAACTAAGTACAGGGGTTTAGAAGACTAACTAAACAAGCAACACTCACTTATTTCATATTTGACCAGAGTTCTTGATTAAATGAGCTCCTACAATACATGTAAATCAAGACAAGCAAGCATACATCACCTCCAGATTAAACGCTGGCTTGAACCATAACTTGCCCACCATACAGCACTAGATGGGGAATAAGTCATCACCGATAGACCAAACCCCCTATAAAGTCCCCGAACGCCATCCGCCTTCAAAACCTTGCGAACAACATCAAGGCCCCCGTTATAGGTTGCATGGCCCGAGTATCCTTGCACCATCAATCTTTGGCTAACCTGATCCAAATGAAGGATTGGAGATTACGGCATCCAAAAGTATGTCTCCATAAATGTTCTAGAGCCAAAAACAATAAAACGACCAAAATAGAAATAAGAAAGTGCCACACTGCCAGTGACTAGGGCTACAAAGGAGCCGAGCTGAGTTTGTGTTGCTCAAGCTCAGCTCATCCTGAATTTGGTGAGCTCAGCTCGAGCTTGAAGCGAGCTAAGACAATTGAGCTCGAGCTTGGCTCACCCAATTTTATCAAAACTCGCGCTCGGCTTGTGAGGCTTGTCAACTGAAGAGCAGTTGTAACACGTAAAGGCTTCTAGTGCTGGGTTCTTGATTTATACGGGATCCATTGGTTGTAAGTACCCTAAGTTGTCGATGTGGGACTAATAAACACAAGCAATCCAATAAATGATGTCGCTTTGTTGACCCTTTGCGTGCACTACTCGAGTCTTGTTCCACATCGGAAGAAAATGTTCAATAGGCAAGCATTCCACTGCTACTTGATGGTACCAACTCCTGGAGCACTTACACTGCCCAGCACGCCTAGTGCCAACACATGGCAATATATTTATACGAAATATAAATTTATGTATACATGTGTATATATTATCGCGCAAGCTCATTTGAGCCGAGCATCTGATAGCTTGGGCTCGGCTCATTTATTAAAAGAGTTGAAAATTCTGGCTCGAGCTCGTTCAATTGCTTAGCGAACCGTGTTCGAACAAGCTCATATCGAGCCGAGTCTCGATCACCTCGGCTCATTTGCAACTGGCAACCCTACCGATGACTAGCCCTCAAGGAAGAATTTGATATAAACAAATAAAAAGACACTCCCATAGGAGGTCCTCCCTCCCCGCATAAAATTTTGGGTTAAAGCTATTTCAAACTGATCCGCAACTTAAGGTGAAATTGAGCAAATATGGAGGTTTGCTTTCATATTAGGCATAAAAACCTGTCAGTGTTTTCACTAGACAGCAAACAAATTCCCAAATGAAAGCACTGCCAACCTACCACATCAACTGGAACAAACACAGCTTGAGAACAAAGTGACGCTGCCATGCCGGCAATTCCATTAGCTAGAGCTGCCTGTGTAGGTTCTGATAATTTGAATGGTTCAACCAACCTAAAAGCAGCTACTTTTGTTGTCTCTAAAGCAGTAAGAAATATAATCCTGGCAGGAATTGCACCAGTAATAACTGTGCCAAAACCTCTGTATAACCCAGTAATACCATCAGTCCGCAATATGCCTCTTATCAAGGAAAATGCATTCCTTTCAACAGCATCGTTTGAGGCAACCTGCAGCCTGGTCTTCACAAGAGAAACAGGGTATAGAGCTACTGTAACCCCAGTAAATATTCCAGCTCCTACGACATAAAACTTAGTTTTATCAAGCCTGCAGAATAGGTTTTGAGTCATGAATAAACTTAGATAAATCAAAATGACTCTTACAAGTTAATAATACAAAAGAAATGCTTTTTGTAACGAAAAGCAACTTAGAGTTACATACACCATGACCAAAAGTGAGAATAAAAAACAAGTGCGACAGAGTCCAGGGAGGGAGTAATTAGAATCCCTATCTTGCATCTCAATCACAGGTTTCTTGTTAACTGCTCAAATTCCTCTGGGAACGACTTGATCAAGCTTCTGAGTCTTAAGCTTTCTGGTGGTTATAAATCAAAAACTTAAAGAGTACTAATGGTTCTTTAAACCAACTTCCCTAAATAAGCAATTAACATTGTGCTACGTACTTAAATTGAGGAATTCACTTCTCTTGCAACATTTGGCACAGTGGTCTTGGAGGCACCAGAAGAGTGATTCTGAGTATTACTGCAGCACTAAAGCAGAACCATAGGGTGTCCATCAGTAGCAGGGCATAGATGGCATAACAGGGCCAACGTTTCAGGTTCCATTTCAAATAATCAGAAACTCATTTGCTATGAAGCAAATGGGTTTTGAGATTTCCACATGAGCTAAAAAGCTACAACAAGCAACTTTGTGAGAAGTTATGACGTAATCTATGATCATGTATCCGATCTATCTATGTAGCCTTCATCTTCACAGTAATGGGACTCTTACATCTCTACCAAGGAGTACCAACTAATGAACAGTATAAAACAACTGATGAGAGGAATCAACATCATTTCATGGCATTGAAAGTTCATGTAGAATAAGGAGTAATTTTGCAAGTATGTTATCTAGTCGGGATTCTAGAGAAGGCAATCATACTCTAGAGTCTAGATCAACACTTTTTTCCCAGGTCAACAATTCCTTCTCTTCTTCTATTGTTCCGGGGGATGCTTACTTCTTCC
This sequence comes from Rhododendron ovatum, assembly GCA_019656835.1. Classification (NCBI taxonomy): domain Eukaryota; kingdom Viridiplantae; phylum Streptophyta; class Magnoliopsida; order Ericales; family Ericaceae; genus Rhododendron; species Rhododendron ovatum. The sequence continues at coordinate 29,037,014 of CM033790.1, read as the reverse complement.
CTGCATGCATCTGACTCCTTTCTTTCTTCCCTATATGCGTACTACCAATGAAGGAATATGCATCTTTGCTTTCCCCATCTCAAGCTTCATTTCCATTAGTGGGAAAGATGCCTAACATTGATAGTGCTTTGGTGATCAAACGTCGAGATACTTCGGCCAACCAATTAATGTGACTTGTGTGGTACAACAATTTGTAGGAAACAATCGACTTAGAGTTGTAGCTACGAGTGCTATAGATGGCCTAACGAAAGGAATGAAAATGATTGACACAGGAGCTCCTCTAAGTGTTCTTTTTTATACTTGTTGGGGTATATAGGGGCCAATCCATAGGGCCGTTTTGCATAGGAATAAACCCACCATCCACTAGCAAGGCAGCTGGATCAAATGCTATGTATGCTTACTGGCTCATTCATCAGTATACTAAAATAGTAAAATGCTACATGACATCAGATTTTTTTTCCCCCACAGTTTGATATCACCCTATATTTTCCCTATCCGGCAAAAAAAAAAAAAACGAGGATGCAACAATAAATAAACAATCATTCTACAGCCACAAACATTTACACAAACCCACTCACATCCACATTGGGGCCCTCAACACTACACCTCTAATATGTGCGGGACCCACCAAAAGATGTGAGTGTGTGTAAAGTGTTTGTATGAGCGTTTGTGGTTATATAAGTAATTGATAAATAAAACTTTGATTCGTGTTTGGTCATGTAAGCATTGAAATTAAACCCCGTGATGATAAGCATCGAAAGTAGCCCTACCTAGTTCTATAACAAGAGAGCGAAACGAAGCCAATTCATAATGGAAAAATGAAAGACCGCAAGAAAATAACCAACAACCTGTGTGTTAACATAATATTATGAAATATTATGTTGCCATATTTTCTAAACTTTATTATTCTGTTTCTAGTTTAGGCAGATTATTATTTATGTTTCCTAGTTAGTCTAGGTTTCCTTATTATGCGTGTTTCCTTGTTATGTGTCTTGTAGCCTATATAAAGGCGTGCTAGGTTATGGTTTGAAGACAAACAATAATACATCATTCCTCTTTTCTTCACACTGTGATTGAAATGAAGCGAATTCCTTCAAACATAGGACAGACTACAGGCAAATTGCCTCATAAAGAACACAGAAACACGTAAAAACACATACTCTAATAAATCAAGAGACTCAAATCATATTCGGGAAAGAGAAGACGTACTTATCCCAATTGATCTCCGTTTGACCGAACGATTGGGTCTGAGAAGGAGCAGTGTCCATTTGACGCGTTCGGTACGAATCACGAGTTTCCGAGAAGTCAGATTTCACTAATAATCTTCTTACCAGGAACCCTAAAAAATTGGAAATCTGGAAAACTGTTTCAAGAGATCGATTTGTTGACGGAAGAAACCATTGCACGCGGAACAGTGACTTGTGTTGCAAACGATTTCATTCGAAGCGCAGGATTTGGATGGGAAGGATCCTCTATTGCCAGGTAAATAGTTACTGTTGACACGTAAAGTGCAATAGTTTTTGAGGTCTCTTGGGTGTGAGGTGTTCTGGTAATAGCTGTTGTGCCCTGTTGGTTTTCTTTTTTTTGATCCGCGCCCTGTTGGTTCATAGCTGCATTATTTTGACGGGAAAAATGGTCGGTGTCCTATACTAGTACTGGTAGTTTTGTAGGAGTATTTTAGCCCTTCAACTAGGATCTCTCCTACCGATGGCATGCGTGTTTGGCCTTATTCAGTGTTGTCTCAGATGGTTAGCAGAAATATATTTGGTCGAGATAAAAATTTGAGCCGTTTAATACCGTGCATGAATGATCCGGATGAGACCAATAACCATGTTGTTTCCTAAAGGATAGCAGAGTTCTCCATTTCATTAAAACCCCAATCTTAAAGAGTGGTTGTGGAGGCTTCGGTTGTGGCTTCGGTAATCCGAACAGACCATTGTTATCCGAGATCTTATATGGGTTCGGTCTGCGGAACTGTACAGGCGGGCCACAGCGTATATCCTTCTATCTCCTTGTTCGGTAACGAGTCTCCTGTTAATGCTTCGGGATATTACCGAAGCAAGCATTCCGTTAAGGACTCTGGAAGGAGTGTAGCATATCAAGAGGGGACCAGGAGCGATACGTGACAGATAGGATCACCTAGGCCAGGTCTGGCCATGTGCTTTGTAATCGCCTTATTCAGTGCGTCCTGTGATGTCATCTGAGGAGGTTACCCGAGTGCATCATTCACGCGCTACCTTGGAGGCCAAGTAAACCTGGATCTATAAATACAATGGGACTCTAACCTAAAAGAGGTATTCCATTTTTCTCTAACCCTAACCCTAGAGCTAAGCCTCTCTCCTTACATCTAACTTGATCGTCGGAGGATCACTGGGCTTCTATAGCCCTAGTGACTTGCTGCAGGTTTAGAGGCAGGGGAGCGGAGGAGGGATACTAATTCAGGTCAAGGTCCCTCCAAATTGAACTCCCTACAGTGGTGATAATGCCAAAACTTTCTCATCTTAAGAGAATTAATTTTCGTACTCCATTTTTGCAGTAAGTGGAGTGCGAAAATCAATTGCATTACTTATAAAAAAAAAATTCAATTATATGTAGAGATTGATTTTCAGACTCTACTTTTGTACTAGTACTGACTATTTCCTTTTGGGCCAGAGGGGGGCTGGGTTTTCGAAGTCAAACAAGGCCTAAGTATCTGCTAAGCCCAGCTTTAAAGGGCTTGTGCTGTGGTCCTAACCTTACCCGTGGACTTTCCGGGGTACGGGGCCAATATCCACCACTGATAGATAGCAGTAGTAGTAGTATATCTATGGACGCTGTTACCTCCGCCGGTGAGCATTGCACCGTCTTTCCACACCACTACAGGGAATCTCACCGCGTCTATGTTGGAACCAAAACTAAAGTCTCATCACGCGTGGTTGGTGTTAAGAGTATGTTTAGTCCACGATAAGGAACTTTGGAGACCCGAACCTAGGCCTTGTCCAACCAAATCTAATATTTCCACCATTAAACCAACCCTCATTGGTAATAGATCGATATCGAATATTTATTGAGAGATGCTAAGTGCACAAACATTCGAACACAACACCAAACATAACCTCTCACATACACGTGAGTCTCGAGTGTTAATTGTGCGTGGGTCAACCCACGTTTATGCGAGAGGTTGTGTTTGATATTGTGTTCGAATGTTTGTGCACATAACATTTTTTATATTTATTAATAGTAAGAATACAATGTGATTTCCAAAAGAAAAGTAATTTTCAGACCCCTCTTTTTTTTTACAATCTAAACTCCATTTTTTTTTGTCACTATTCACACTATTTTGCTATTTTTTAAATATACTTTTTCACATCCAAGGGCAATCTTGTAAATTTACATGGATATAGACAAAAAATGTAGTTTGGATTGTAAAAAGAGGAGTATGAAAACCATTTCCCTTTAAAAATTGGCAGTTCCTGTTAACAAATTACTTATTCTCCATTTTTTGAAAAAAAGCACAATTTGTTATTAGTGGTTCTTTCTACTATCTATAAATTTGAAATTTTTTTTTTTTTTTAACAAAAGTATGCTTCTTGACAAGATCTACAACATGAATCGTTTGATTCATGATCGTCAACGATAGAGCTATGTAGGAGCCTAGAACGGCCTCCCCCGAAAATTAAATCTTAACTAATAAACTATGTGCAATATTATTATTAATTACATATAATTAGAATCTCAACCTGTAAAAACCTAAGTAAAATTGATTTAATCTTGTTAGTAATCAAAAGTCATTTTACATTATCATTTAAAATTTTCTCAATTTCTTTCATAGACGAAAATAAGCGCACATAAGCGTTGCGATTCTTGAAAAAAAAAATCACGTAGAATATATTATTGTACTACAGAAATTACGCAATGTATATTGAATATATTTTAACAAGAAAATAGTACTTTTCCTAAATCAGGCCATCGTGGGACAAATTCTAACTTCGCCACTGATTATGTGAAGCCCCAAAAGTCTCGAGGGGTATGAAGAGAAGCAGCTCCCGAAATGTGTTCGTGGTTATCCCATCCATCAATAGTGGCGGTGTAAAAACCAACCTCCACATTAAACAATGACAGTGGGAAAATCAATTATCTTTCTTCTACCAAAACACCAGAAAAATCATGTAGTACCAGGGAACCTCTTTCTGATTTGATTAGCTCTTCTGATTACTACGCACGAGAGACGCCATCGTAGATGACAACAACTCATGCCATAACAACCCATGATGAACACACGCCCGACGAGCACCCATAACTATGCTCAGGGATGGCTCTAATTCTTGAAGATGAATTAGAAAAATGAGGCTCGTTATGCATGCAGGCAGTTAACGATAAAAATATACCGGAGTCAACTTCACAAAGGAAAATGATTAACAAGGTAGTACTTAAAATTTAGGGGAGAGAGAGAGAGAGAGAGAGAGAGAGAGAGAGAGAGAGAGAGAGAGAGTATTGAGGCGTGTCGGTGGGGAAAATCAGGTGAAGGCGCTGACAAGGCCAAGTGGGTTGGTTGGGGTGGAGCTCATTTGGGAACAGAGAGGTCTGATTTGGGGTGGAAGCCATGGAGGGGAATTAAAAAGATTGAGATGAAAACAATCATATTTTAATGAAAAGAGTTGTGTTTAAAATACAGAGTTTGAGGGGGAGGTCCTTCAACTTCGGAAAATAATTTTAAAAAGGAGGGATTCTTAAAAAAGTTGACCTGCCAATAAAATACTAGCAAATTGATCTATTAGAATTGATTTGGTACAAAAAAAATACCCACTAATGTTTTAGCCAGTATTTTTTTTTATTTTTTATAATTCACGTGTTCAGGCCAGTTTAAACTCACCTTGACTAATTTCGGGAGCCAAATTCCACCTCTCACTTGCTGGGGGAAGCTCAATTAAAGTTGGGACATAATTCCGTATAGACTAACCCCAAAGAACCGTTCATGTACACTTTCATGAAAACTTGTCATGTATCCTATCAAACCTGAATTAATCAAGTTTAGTGTGAATCTGAATCGGTCATTTCATTTTTACGTACTCGTTGATGGAAACTTGTCATGTATTTTATCAAACCTGAATTAATTAAGTTTAGCACTCTTTCGGAGAAGTAGGGAAAAAAATAATAAATGGAGAAAAATGTGGGGAAGATGATACAAATAAAGAAAATTTTCTTTTCCTACTATCAAAGATGGCTGCCCGCTGTCCTCACTGGAAGAGAAACTCAGGGGAGGTTAACCTGCCTACCTCGTTCCTCTTAAGGAAATTGTTGTAAAATGGAGGTCCACTTCGCTTTAAAGTTTTGTTCCGTTTAGATTTGCGTTAAATTTTTTAGATGCAACGCAAAACAGACGCAAAATGAAATTTCAGGATAGTCCTAATGGAGAAGAAATAGCAGAAAATACCCCAAAAAAAAAAAAAAAGGGTAGTCCAAACCGATAAAATTAAGCACATGAATTGATGATGTAACCCACATATTCCCTTAAAGAATGCAAGAAACAATAAGCAACAGTTGACCCTATATGATTCAATTTGCAAGGCTTCAGTTCAACTGTCCTTTTCTGTCGCACTGACCTATATCAATTTGTCTTCCTTCAAAAATGCTAACTATACAATCCAAGTGCTGTCAAAATCGTGCTACTCATGATGTAAAGAGTTAAACATGAAGCAGGTTGTTAAATACTATACATTTTATGATGCACATACGGCACAATTCAGCCTCATTATGTAGATCTAGCAGAGAAGATATGCTAAAATTTAGCTTGATTAATATCGATAGTCACAAATGTCGTAATATCTTAGTGCAACCAAAATGAACAGTTTACGTTTAAATGCCGTTTATTTATTTTTCAAAATGACATGACCTAGATCGCCTCTGTATATGAATCTTCGATCAATCTAATTTTTTGCTGGTGAAACAAATTCAATTGACAAAGTGACCTCCGGCCCAAAAAACCAAATATGCGCCCCCTTAATTATTCATCAATCTGATGATTTGATCCTATATATGGTTAGACAAACGAATCTTATGTGGTAATTAGTACCTTTCATGTTAGTTGATCCAAGATTTTATATTCTATAATATACAAGTCAAACTTACATTGGTGTTAAGAACTTACCTCCCACTTTGGCTCTTGAACTGGCTTGTCCATTGAGCAATAGCTAGCCACCTCTCTCTCTCTCTCTCTCTCTCTCTCTCTCTCTCTCTCTCCACTTGCGTTGCAGATTTTGTGCAGAAAGTCAATCAGGCACCCAACAAAATCTGCGGAAAGGACATGGCTTTTTGCTTCAGATTCTTCACCTCATTCACCACTTTTACCACCGTACTCTGTTTCTTGCTTTCTTCATTCAGCTTTACTTCAACAGGTTTGGACCCTTCTTTTTCCTTTTTTTTTTTCCAGTAATTCTTCGGCATTATAAGTAGATACTGTATTAGAGATTGATCCATGGAAGGGGGAAAATTTTGGACAATTTGTTTTGGAATTGAAGATTGGGGAATGGGTTTTCTTGGATCGTCCATTAGTTTCATTTTCTTTCTTTATCATGGGTTATCATCAGTTTCGGTTACTTGTTTTTGCTTCTTTTTGCATTGGGATTATAGATGTATCCAAAGTCAAGATGCATGGCGTTCTGTTCTACTAACTTGCTTTGTAATTTTAAAAACCAGACCACCACAAATCACATTCTATATTGACGATCCAAATCCTTTTAATTTTGTAGGTCTCAGATATATAGTTATTCCTCGTAAAAAAAAATTAAGTTGATGGGACGTCATTGGACATTTGTAGCGCTATGAAAAGCTTGTATATTCAGAAAAACAAGCCGTTGTAGTTCTCAGTGTTCATGATTTGATTTGAATTAGGTAGGCACTTGTCGATATTCAATCAACGTGTTTTTTGGAATGAATAATTTGGATGTCGGACCTGCAAAATTAATGGTTAGGATCGTCAAACCAGGTCATGGGACCCACCCTATTTGGTGGTGTGTTCGAAATGACGTGCAAGCAGCAGATGTATTGTATCTAGTCTCTAGATCCTTGAATGGGAGCACGCAGTTTAATTTTTTAATTTTATGTTTTCATCTTTTACATTTGCCAGTTGCCACCACAAACTGTAATTCTTAGATAAAGGAATTTTAACATTGATTTTCTTGTGGTCTTTCAGATGCGTATGATCCCCTTGACCCGAACGGAAACATAACGATTAAGTGGGATGTCATGACCTGGACCGCTGATGGCTATGTCGTAAGTATTCAAACGCTTATATCTGGTTGGTACTACCAAGTACAGCTCGTGTCTCCCTCGGATTTATTTGCGCGCACCAAAAAACACAAAAAAGTATTCGATGGACACTCATTCAAACTATGAGTCGGAATCCCTCATTCATGCGATTAATCTATTTCAACTTTCAAGTTATTCGTCCTCAACAAGCCCATCCAAATATTGCAATTGAGTTGGCAGATTTTGTTTGCACTTTGTATTATTGCTCTTACAAGTTTCATGAGCACAAGAACTTACTAGAAGCTGCATTATGAAGTGTTCATAATTCCTGATTTAGGCATCTTTCCCCCTAAAATTGTTCCAGCTTCACATGATTTGGTTAATCTTGGTTCTGGGTTTGCAATGTCGTTTTATTTCGTCTCAAACTTAACCTTGGCTCGATTGTTATTAATGCTCGATTCTCATGACGTTTAACAGACATGACATTCTTTCTTTTGGGAAATCATGTCCTTCAACCAGCCTTCACTGTATTTTTCTTCCCATACACAATCTGATAAGTTGGGTTATTGAGTGTACAGGCTACTGTCACAATCTACAACTTCCAGCAATATCGCCACATACAGGCTCCGGGATGGCAACTGGGTTGGACCTGGGCCAAAAAAGAAGTCATATGGAACATGGTGGGAGGCCAGGCCACACAGCAGGGTGACTGCTCCAAATACAAAGGGAATATTCCGCACTCCTGTATGAAGAGTCCGACAATCGTCGACCTGTTGCCCGGAACCCCCCCTGACAACCAGGTGGCCAACTGCTGCAGGGGAGGTGTAATTAGCGCGTGGGCGCAAGATCCGGAACATTCCATCAGTTCGTTCCAGATCGTTGTTGGGGCGGAAGGAACCACCAACACAACAGTCAAGCTCCCCAAGAACTATACGCTGCGATCGCCGGGGCCTGGTTACACATGCGGTGCAGCAAGCATTGTGAAACCCACCACATTTAGAAGCGCAGACAAAAGGAGAGTAACACAAGCTATGAGTAAGTTGCTCGGAGAATACTACTAGAGACTATTTCGTCTATGTTCTCTTTGCCATTATGCATCATAGTACATTGATTTCATTTTAGCTTCAAACACTATTGTTTGCGTACAGTGTGATATGGATTTTGATTCTCTCCATCTTATGGCAGTGACCTGGAATGTTACGTGCACGTATTCACAATTCCTTGCTGGGAAAAATCCTACTTGTTGTGTTTCACTCTCCTCCTTCTACAACGACACGATAGTTCCCTGCCCTACGTGCACCTGTGGTTGCCAAAGCAACGTTACTCACCCAGGGAGCTGCGTAAAGTATGTTCTCTCCCTACTTTCTTTAACCTGTTTTTCCTCACAACACTTGATTCTTTTTTCGTCCGTTTTTTCCGGCCTTCCTTCTGACATTCTTCTCCCCTTCCCTCCTCTCTTCCTGCAGTCCAAGCTCGCCGTATTTAGAATCAGTTGTTGCAGGATCCACCAGTAACAACCCATACTCGCCGCTGGTCCAATGTACAAACCACATGTGCCCCATCCGAGTTCACTGGCATGTTAAGCTCAACTACAAGTCCTACTGGCGTATAAAGGTCACGGTCATAAACTTCAACTACAAGATGAACTATTCGCAGTGGAACTTAGTCGCCCAACACCCCAACTTCGACAATGTTACTCAAGTATTCAGCTTTAACTACAAGTCGTTAACTCCTTACGGTGATGCTACAAGTAAGTCAGATCTTCGATTATAGATCTCTGTATCTCGTGGTTGCATTTATTTACTTTCATTAGTTGCCAATTCCTACTATTAGACAAAATTGAGCAACGCATTGGAGCAATCTCCAGTGGATGCCATAACTCAAATCATAAATGCCAGTGGTCAAACACTTCGTTAGCGGGTGTGCCTAAAACAACTCCAATGGCCTCAATAGTGCAGTTTGGCCACCCATATATATGCTCGTGTAGGACCTTTTTAGGAAAGTTGTGCACTCTAACCATTCTATAGGAGATGCTCAACGAAGATGAATGCGACTATTAATCCTTACTTTTCGTCATCTTTCTGCATACAGACGATACTGCCTTGCTATGGGGGCAGAAATTCTATAATGACATTCTCATGGAAGCTGGCCCTCTTGGTAACGTACAGTCGGAGATACTCTTTCAAAAGGATGCATCGACTTTCACTTTCGAAAAGGGATGGGCTTTTCCTCAAAGGATCTATTTCAATGGTGATAGCTGCGTGATGCCACCTCCCGATGCCTACCCATTCTTGCCAAACAGCAGTTCTCGCCCAGATATATCTTTCCTTACTCTGATATTGACCCTGTTGTTGTCTTTGGTGTTCTGCTATGCACATGTTTGAGAATTTTCTCGCCGGTATGACTATAAGTCCAGTTGTTTCCGGAATTTATACCGAACACACTCTATCGCGGATCCATTGATGAGCTGATCGAAGATTTCTTGTTTTGGCCATGAGACCAGCAAGCAGTACAGGTTTAGGTGCGCGCCCGTTGGAACAAACTTCAGTTTTTCGTTTGGTGATGGATTCACTATCATTTTTCACCCCTTCTATTATTGTCGTATTTCTTGTTTACTACTGTGAATAACCACGCATAGTGTTGTGACCATTGTAATGTGGATAAGCACCGTCGAAAGAGAGATTATACGAAACATGTGCTACTTTTATGGAGTTTGTTCTCACATGCCGTTTCATTCTGTGAGTTTCTCTTTCCTTACGGTCTGCTAGTAAAACAAATAAACAATGACTACAATGCAATTGAAACACTTAGCTTTACCGAAAGAGTATTTGCTTGCATTAACGCTGGTGAGGACATTCTGCTCTCTTCGAATTGAGGCCATAGTTGTTAAAAACTTACGATTCATGATACATATCTTATGATTTGTATCGTCTCCTTCGGAGAACGATGCGTATCCCACGCTGTATCATTTTTGTATAAAAATCTTACGATACGACCGCGTATCCTATGATTTACATGCGTATCTTAATTCAGTACAAATGCTACGATTACTTATTGGGAAAAAGTCGGAACTTATTTCACGAAGCGGAATTTCAAATGCATTTATCTAAGCCGTTTGATCTAATTATGACTCATTTCAAACCATTTGATATAAATTCAACCTCAATGTAGGACTTGTATAGAAAGAATCATACTTCAATTGTGTTTTGCTTGACTTTTCTTTCCCTAATAAAGGGAACAGAAAGCCTCAATGTAATACGCTCCAATTGAGAGACTTGAAATTTTGCATCTAAAAACTTTTTTTTTAGAAGTAAGCATAGTTGGTTTGTGTTATTAGGTGTATCTACTTTATAATTGTATATATTAATTATGATTAACGTTGTTGAAGCAAAAATTGAATTTAGTATTTTTTGCAAGAAAAAAATAGAGAATAAAAAAAATCATTAGTTATTAATATGTGACTTTAACTCTAATTGGGGATTTAAGCATGTACGAGTATATAAACACTTCTAGGTTGGAGGACAAATAAGAGAATAAAAACCAAGAAATATAGGGAGACTTTGGTAATTTATGCCTCAAGTTAACAAAGTTAACGGTGACAGTTTACTCCAAAACCACGAGGGGGTAAGTTGATCATTTCCAAATGTCAGGGAGGTCAAATGCCGGACGGCCAAACCACATAGAGGTAATTCGTATTTTGCCCATAAAAATTTGACCCGAATCTAAAAAAAGAGGAAAAAAAAAAACCAAAAAAGTCCGGAAAAAATGTCCGAGAAAAGTTTGAACGAAGGGGCCGTGAAGGTAATCTTCCAATCTAGATAACGTGTATATTTGGTACAACCTCAGACTTATCAAAAGGGAAAAGAATGGCATTCGTTTCTTTTAAAAAGAACATTCTAGCCCTGCAGTAAAAGGAACGACATCAACCTTCATGTTCTTTGACCCAAATTTACGACAAGTTTTTGGGTGCAAATTGGTTATCACGTGGCGGTACTCAGCGTACATCCGAGCCGTTCAAACATATTTTGGACTGTCCACATCCGAACACTCTCTCTCCTCTTACTCTCTCTCTAAAATCATAGCCGTCCAAAACACGTAGATGCGCGCTCAGATACCACGCGGACTATACCCAATTTGCATGCGAAAACTTATCCAAATTTGCAGTCTTTTATAATCAAAGAAAAACAAGAGGCTATAAGCCCCCTGGTTTTGTATTTTGAAGTCAAACTTCAGTTCACAGCCCACTGAATTGCAGCCCATCATTGTCTACGCGGTCAGATTTTCTCTACTATATAAATGAGTCGTGACCCAATTTCATTTGTAATAGTCACATAAATATTTTCACTTCAAGTTTTGCGAATATTTACTGCAGCTAAATTTTCACAGCCAAATTGAACAGGGGAGAGAGCCTTCAGAATGGGACGTTGGTTGAAACCAGAGGTAAGAAAGCATTAAACATGCACCTATATATATGTAGGTAATTCGCTAATTTTGGACTAACAATTTTTTTTTTATATTGTTTTGGTGAAATATAAATCTATATTTCTTCGGTGTCCGACATTAAAAATAGCTCAAATTGTTCGTCTTTCTATTTCTTTTGGCATTTGATAAAAGCAATTTCCGCTTCAAGACTCTCGTAGGCATGTAGTAATCTCCTATTGGGGTGACCATATTGACTTCAGACTTGTGAGAGAACAATCCTCTATAGGTTTGTATTGCTACGCTGGGCCAGTAGGGTCGCCAAGGGAGGAACGACAGCCACGGGCCGCACTCATTTTCTGTACAATTGCGTTAATACCCTTAATATTTTAATTAAAGTCAATAAATTCATGATAATGTTCTATGTAATACAAGTACTCTAAATTGCCCACTTTACAAGCATTAGTTTCCCTAAAACAAAAATCCGAGGTCATGATGCTCGAATTCGATTTTTTTCCTCGTTGGTAGCTGCTGCAATCTTCCCTTATATCCTCCCATCGATTTTAAGAAAAATTACAAATCTAATTTATTCCAATTTTGTGAAAACAGGTGTATCCTCTAATGGCAGCAATGACCTTTGTCACAGGCATGTGCGTTTTTCAGCTTACAAGGAACGTACTCATCAACCCCGATGTTAGGTATGCCCTCAAACACGCCCGCACACACGCATACCGCATTATATACACATGTAAGGAGACGGAACAATAATTTTGATCCTTCTCGACCTGAGAAGGATCGGCCTAAGAGATGTATTCTCACTTGTATATACGCGTATGATATCATTAAATACTATATATAGCATTCAAATATTTATACTCCATAAAATGTTGTATACTGCAATTACTTATATTTTTCATCTAGAGAAGGAATTGAACAAATTTCAAATGATAATGTAAAACAACTTGAAAATTTTACTCGGTTATGAACCGAAGTTACTTAATTTGTAAGAGCTCAAATACTGAAGCCATATTCAAACTCATACACACCGCTTACAAAACGTTTTACTTAGGCTGCTCACGTTCGGTTCAGATTTATATGAATCTAATCCTAATCCGCGAGTCACGGTTTCTAGAAAATGCAATTAGTGTCCGGAACATGTATTCATATATGCATCCTGTTTTATATTCAAATAATTCGATCTGATTTTCTTGGGCCTCTGGCAATTTGCAGAATCAACAAAGCCCACCGAACCACGGCCGTTCTGGAAAACCAAGAGGAAGGAAAGAAATACTCGCAGCATGGCCTCCGCAAGTTCCTCCGCTCGCGGCCGCCGGAAGTCATGCCTTCCATCAACCACTTCTTCTCCAATAACAAATAGATACATCTATACATTGATCACACTGAGTTGATGATCTGAATTATGGACGCACGAAAATATTTGTATATTTGGTCAATAATGATACTTAATTAGTTCTCTGGCTTTTGCTTGTTATAGAGCTAGAGTGATGATAATTTTTCAAATAAAAATAAAGCACTACTGTGCATAATTTTGTTGAATTCTTTCACCACCAACATAAGGGTTTCAATTCTTGGGCAAATTGGTGCAAAAAATAATTCAAATAGTTATAAACGGAAGCACTTTAATTGTTTATCCAAAAAAACAACATGGTTTTCGCAGTGTACGAAAATATCGGACAGAGGGAGCGACGAGCTTTTTCGGAACATATTTTTCTGCACAGGCAGGGCCGGCTCGAGGGTTTTGAGTGCCTTAGGCCAAATTAAAAAAAGTGTGTCCCGACTATTTAACAATTTTTAGCAGCAACAATCAAAATACGAAAAAGCCAAACCTATATAAAGTTCTACTAATTATTACATACGAACACAAAATACAAAGTTTTCAAATAGACAAATACATATTATCTCAACAACGCATGAGTATCACTTGAATACTACTCGTCTTGCATTTCTAGAAGCAAAAGTTCCTCCTGACAAATTCCTTCACTTGAAATCCACATCTACGGAAACACAACCTAACAGTCTGTGTGACCACTAAGAAAACTTGTTGAGAAAATAAATGAAAATAATACTACGTTGAGTCTCAACAAACTTAGACCTTTAAAAATATGCATTTTTCCGTAAAAAAAATCAATTTTTTTCTTCACAAATCAATAGATATCAATGAGTTATTTTATGTTGTGAAAAAATTTAAATCTTTAACAAAAAAAATACATATTTTTAAAGGACTAGATTTGCGCGCGGATATTTATTTAGAGACGGAGAGAGTAGTAATTAGTGAAGGAGAATATAGACAGTTGAACAAACGGATAGGATGAAGAAGAGGATGAGGGGTGAGAGAGAGGAGAGAAAATTGGAAAATATATTCTAGCTAGGAGTTTATGAGGGAAATAAAAATCATTGAGCGCTAGCGATACATTAAAAATTTAAAGTCAAAATTAAGAATTGAAAGAACAATAGGTCGGGGTAATTGTGATATGATATGTCGGTAGTTATTTTCCAGATGAGAGAGAGAGAGAGAAAGAGAGTGTGTGTGTGTAATGAAAAAAACGTGCTAGAGCTTTGGTTTTCTTTTTTTTCGAACTTGGACCAATTAGTTTTCTAATTTACAAAAATGCCACCGAGTTTTTGGGCCTTTATTTACATGTTGGGCCTTTATTTGCACGTTGGATGGGCTTTTTTTTATGGTATTGGATTAAAAAAGAGTCAAATTCAAATACTAAAAAAATTAAAGTGCCTAAAAAATTGGACATTATTAGGATATTCAAGGCCCAAGCCTCTTGAACCTTGGAGTTGGACCCGCCCTACGAATTCTATGAGATGAATGGTTCTAGATCATTATTGAAGATTTGCGATTAGAAACAAGAATTTAGAGGGGTTGGAAGTAATCGGGATGAAGCACGTGGACGTGGATTCGACGTAGCACACGTGCATTTAATCATCGTGTGGGGCTACCCTATTCTATCTTTTCTCCTTCTCTCACTCTCTATCCCTTCATTAAATTGGAGAAATTTTTTAGTGCAGAGCGGGTATATCTCATGTGGTATCCGCTCGGCACTCTCGAGCAGTCCGATACATTTTTGTATAGCTCAGATTGAAACCTTCTCTCTCCTCTCATCCCTTCTCTTTCTCTCTCATTTTTCTCTCTTTAAATCCGAGCCGTCCAAAATTGCATCGGACGGTTCGAATGTGCCGAGTGGGCACCACATGGCACCCACCCGACACTGAAAAATTTCTCCATTAAAATTAGATTGCGACCTATTAGAGAAAACCAATTGTAATATGATTTCAACCTCATTTGGCTTTAAAAGTAGAACAATAACTTTTTTTTTTGTTTTTATTAAAAAAAATTTGCATTTGTTAGTTTAGCATCAAACTATTGTAACTTATTGATTCGTCTCGGCGAGAGTAATCGAAAAAATAAAAATTTTAATCAAAACTCAATTTTTTTCAAAAAAGACAAGAATATAAGTAAAAAAAGCTATTCCATCCGTTCCTATTTTATAGTCCAGTATTTCATTTTAGGCTATTCCTTAATAAGTGTCCATTTTGTAAAGTTAGTGGCTAAAAGTTGGTAAATGTTCCATTTTGCCCCTAAAAGTATATTCCATTTTGAAAAGTTAGTGAGTAAAAGTGTAATGATGATGAGTAAGTAGGAAAAATGGAGGAAAAAGTTGATGTGAAAGGTATAATGATGATGTCTTTTTAATAAGGAGTTACGAAGCAAGACACTTAAAAATGGACGGAGGGAGTAATTTATTGACTTATTTTTGTCTTTATTCAAAAAATTATGAGTTTCGATAAAAAAAAATTTACTTTTTTGGTTTTTCTTGTAGAGACGAATCAATAAGTTACAAAAGTTCGACGCAAAACAAATAAATACAAATTTTTTTTAAATAAAGACAAAAAAATAAGTCAACTCAACTTTTTAATCCAAATCCACCCTCGTTCATTTTGGAATTTTTGTCACCTCGTGACTGTGAATTTCTATGCATCCTCATAAATTCCCTCAAGAAATCATGATTCCACCATAGCTTAGATGTTTTCTCTCTACATGCTTGCGCATGTTATTCTCCATGTAGTTGTTGAGATTATTATTTTTTTCTTTAATGAGGCTATTGGTTGGGTTGGACAGCTGTAGCTTATAGCGATTGTGGACTTGCTTCAAGTTTAGTGTAATTCTGATACTTAAATGCTCTAATTATCGTGAAACCTTCTTATTTTATAAGTACTTATTTTGGAGCTTTGTTTCACAAAATCCATATAAGCAGCTTATTTTCACATTTTTAAACTAAAAAATAATGTAAATGAAAAATAAATTTTCAATTTTTTTTGCATCGTATTAAAGATCTCAATGAGATCTATCAAACAAGATCCATAGTGATAGAAAAATTATTTACGTAAGCACATGATTTTTGAGCTTGAAATTATCTTTTTAAAAAATAAGTACTTATTCACCATTTTGTAGAACACACCTTATTATTAGACAAAAAATTAGTTCTTATTCCGGTTCTGGAACGGGCCCTTAGGAGTGTTGTGTTTTACTAACTCAAATAAGTACTTATTTTTTAAATTAAAAGTTATGTGTTGTGAGATAATGGTTTATCTCGTAAAACGAAAAAAAAAAAAACTTAGCAGAACGGAGTCTAAACTATAAGAGAAAAGCAGGCACATAATCTAAAGAGTTTGACAAGAAACCTAACAATAAACACTCAAAACAATCACAAATATTAGTATCACCCAAAAGCAAACAACTAGAACCCAAATTAAACTCTTTAAGATATCTTTTGTGCTTCACTCAAAAACCACCCTCAACATTGATGAAGCGAATTCTCGTACTTTCAACGGAGCTGTTCTGAGTTCTAATGAGAACAAATTCTCGTACTTTCATTTCCCCCCCACCCCTCCTTTTTGGTCTTTGTGCAATCCAAAAACAAATTCTACCGAGTCAAAAATTATACTATGCCCTTGGGGCATGACCATGTGGTGTCCTAGGGGCTTTCTGCACCACACAAATATGTGCGGGGAATAATCTCTCGTTTTCTTTAATCTTCGCTAATTTTTCCAACACTCATTAATTGCACTCGATAATGAAAATGGGTGCAAAGCCAAAGTACATCAATTTGTTTCTTCTTCTTCTTTTTTTGCTTCGGGAGGTAACGTACACTATTTTCTGTCCAAGAAAGCCTATTAACACAATTATTAACGTCATGAATAGTGCCAGAGCTGACAGTCATTCTATACAATCACAATCATACATCGTCACAATTGGCATGTCATACTAATTGTATCGATGTAAACCCGAGACTAAGAATATAGGTGACGAGATCGATGCGAAAAAAATTGTAGCCAACAAGCCATTAACGTGGCATTTTAATTGTCGATGGTGCCATAATTCCAATTTACTTCTTTTTAGCCATTTTTGTTGCCCAAAACTTAATTGTCATTTAGTATCCCTTAATCGGGAAAAAGACTGAGCACTGAGGTCCCCAATTAATCTCACTCCTCCCTCTTCCTTAACTTCCTGCGGTCCTAAAAGTTGGATAGATAGATAGATAGACTGAATCCCACTTTGGACACACTTAATTTTCTTGCTAGAATGGTCCAACAAGTTCAATAATGGAGTCAATAACTCTCTCTTTTTTCCAGCAATTTTTAGGTCATTCTGAGCTTTTTTGTAGTTTTTTTATTCGACACTATTCCGGGGTAAAGATAGTGAGGGCGGGATAGAGTTTGAACCTCTTGCTAAATGAAATGACCGTTACTTGCTCTAACGACAGAACTAGGATTTAACTTCGCTTTTTCATAATTGAGTTTGACGTAGAAGCCATTGACGGTTTTTTTTTATTCGACACTATTCTGGGGTAAAGAGAGTGAGGGTGGGGGTGGAGTTTATGAAATGGCCGTTACCTGCTCTAGCGACAGGACTTTTTCATTCGACACTATTCAGGGGTAAAGAGAATGAGAGTGGAGTTTGAACCCTCGTCCAAATGAAATAACCGTTATCTGCTTCACCGACAGAACTAGGAGACAACTCCGCTTTTCATAAGTCGGAGTTTGACGTAGAAGCCAATGACAGATGCCATAGCGAAAAAACAAAAAAAAATCTACATCTGAAGATGTGGAGGGGGGCCAAATTTCTCAATTCAAGAAGGAAAGAGACAATAACTGCAGTTCAATTGCTTCTGTTTTTGGCCTAACTATAGATAAGCAGATAAGCATATGGACCTACACAACCTACATGTGGTTCAAGAGCAAACACATGCTTATAATCTACATGTGCTTTGGGCAGAAATACGAAATTACTGTAAAAGTTTGAAACCAAGTCCCATTTAATTGAGGCAGATCTACTACTCTGGTTGATTTTAATCCCTCACGCGGGAACGTGCTGGCTGGAAACGAACCGAATCGTTCGCGAGTAGGTCAGCTGGGTAAGATCTTGTTCGAGCTTGACCGGAGCTTGTGTTTTGTAAACATTAACGAACCGTCCAACACAACTCGAGAATTTGAGCTCTCGACTCGAGCTTACCTAAGGACTAATACAGCAAGAAGCACTGAAAAACAAACTGGACTGCTTTTGATGGAGCAAAGGGCATGAATGATGAGGCATGAGCTGTCTAGACATTCCCCCACTCTATAGATTTTCTTTTTCTAGTTAGAGGTGTCCGGATAAGCTTATGCGTATCTCAACTAGTCTATTTTCTGAGCTGGTCAATGGCAGTAGCAGACCATCCACGTCGGAACTAAAGAATTCAGAAAAAATTAATTTCTTGTTGACCTGACCTCAAAAATCGAACATTAATCAATTGTGCGGAAAGTAAATCCACCTATGAATGCGAGTAACCCTTGGGGCTAGCCATCAGCCTGGCTACTGGTATGCATTCTTTTCCCGCAGTTCCGTGCGCCTCTTTTCGGAGAATCCCTACCATTCAAACGTGATATTTTTAAAGATCCATCACGTGTAGTCTCTTTGGAGTCATCCTGACGTAGATTTTTCTATTGGGATCTCTTTTCATGACGGGTCAATTATTTAATTATAAAGCTATAGGGACTGATCGGTCTCCTACCGAAATTGTACTGACGGCCGCGCCAGGCCATCTTCCGACCACCGGGCAGCCGATCCGAGCCGTCTAAAAATTCTAAAAAAAGAGAGGGAGAGGGACTTTCATGGGTATTAACAGCATCCGATGTGTGTAGGGTGCTTGATTCTAAATACCCTATTTTTCGTGTATATATGCATCCGGTCGGTCCCTATAGCTTTATGGATTGATTACAAATCACATTATCATAACCACTATCCCACTATGCATGTATGAGAAAAAATAAATGTACATCAAATGTTTGGACCAGCGTGTTAATATTTTTAGTTTTATTTCCAAAATAAAAATCAGAAGCATTTTTACGGTGTACGCGTAACAAAGTAATTACTAGAAGGTAACAGGTAACAAATGTCATTTTTAACAAATATATATGGTACTAATTAGTTTACAAAAGAAGAAAAAAGGAAATTCTATTTTCTAAGAAAAAAAGAGAGAATGCCACATCATGCCATAGCTTAGCCGCCTCATTCTTTATAGCTTTAGCCAACTCATTTTTTTAGCCTACCCAAATCACAAATATAGCTTAGCCACCTCTGGCATGACATCTAGGCAACTTATATGTCAAAACCGAGAAATTTTTGGGTACCCGGTGGGTACAACGTGATGCCTGCTCGGTGCATCCGGACAGTCCTATTTTGATTTTAGAGAGAGAAAAAGAGGAGAGAGAGGATTTCAATCTGGACCGTCTAATATACTTTTTGACGGTCTAGATAGGCTGCTCGAACATCACGTAAGCAACCAAAAGGAGTGCTGCCGTGTCTCACATTTTCTACCGCAAATCCACTGCTATGTACACCAAATGATGTACCCATAGTCAAATTGGGGTGTTGATCAGTATATGATTGACACATAAATGACGTACCCATTTGCCGTACACCAAATGATGTACTCATGCATAATCACACAAATGATCAGAGCCACTCAGTATTATTTATAATTTTTTTTGTAAGAATCTCTGTAAAAAATTAACTCAGTCGTATATCAACAAGAATTATTCGCCCAATTCGCTCAATCCCTGTAAACAAATTGAGTAGCTTCGATCATTTTTGCAGCACACTTCGAAATGGGTCCCGAAAATAACTCGGTGTACATTTGTGTACACCAAATGGTGTACCCGTAGTTTTATTATTAGTTTGGCCTAATAAGCCAAATGACTTATTTTTTTTGTTCTTATTTTTTATTTTATTTTTTTTGCATTTGGTAGTTTTTTTGTTAATTGTTTTTTGGGATTATTGCTTCATCATTATGAAAGGAATCTAAAAAGTAAAAAATTACGATTGGAATCCAATTTTTTTAATAAAGAAGAAAAAAATTAGCTTATTGGCTTCTTCTTTTTTTGTCATTATTCACAAAATTTAGGGATTCGATCATAATCTTTTATTTTTTTAGATTCTTCTGGTCACGACGAAATAATAATCTACAAAAAATTAATAAAGACAAATTCTTTCCGAATAATAATTAAAAAAAAATCATTTGACTTATTATGCCAAATGACTCCTATTCTAGAAGGCGAGCTTTTGATGAGTTTTACAATTCAACGCTTTTGCAATCAGCAAAGTGGACCTAAGATAGATCTACATACTTGTCAGAAAAAAAGACAGATCTACATAATCTTAAACTGGACCGGCCTACCTTTTTGGCTACTAGTAAAGGAGTTGTTTTCTTGGAAGCCTCGTGTATGAAGGGTATAATAGTAATTTCGATGGAAACCTCATGAGAAGCTCCAAATCTCTTAAAAAAAAAAAAGATAGGAACCAAGAAAATGGTTCAGGAAAAGAATCTGTACGGTCTGGATTTAGTTTAAGTAAATATGGATCGTCCAAATTCTTTTCCTAAACCATTTTCCTGGACGGTACCAGGCTTCTTTTTTTTGTCAACTGGAAAAACATATTTATTAATCAAGCCATAAGGCATCTACAGAATAATTCCGAATACAGATCAAGCCATACGGCAAATACAAATTTTCACCAAAAAACAGAGATACAGAGACACAATGTATGAAAAGACTAAGAAGACGAAACAAGTGTCTAGCGCCTATGCACGAGCCATCGCTCACTGCTCACACCGTCAACATGAATCGGCTAACATGGAGCTAGTACCCAGACACCAACATCTCAGGATGACGAAGCTCTATATTAAAGATAACATTAAATCTGTGGAAATCAGTCACCCGATATGGAAAAATCAGACCGGAACAAAACCCCACTGGAACATCCACCGGGATGAGAACCAGAACAACATATGGACAGAAACCGGACAAGAGTCCGGACAAAACAGAAACGAAAACAAAACCAAAACCTTAACCTCTCGAAACACTCAAATAGCCACTGCAGCACCGCCGCCACAACACCCCAACAACCACAGACAATAGCAACAACCCCTACTGCCGCCAAACCTAGTCCCATCACTCCATATCCTCTCCAGCTTCGCCACCAACAACCCAATGAAGAGGGGGGCGGGGGGAAGCGAGGAGGGTGGAGGGAAGGGGAAGAAGGAGTGGGGAAGCAACATCCCACGAAGGAGAGGAGCGCCGGCAAGAGAAAGGGAGAAAAAAAAGGAAGAGAGAGAGGCACCCGGGGGAGGAGGCGGCAGCAGCTAGGGTTTCTCTAGAACAAGAGAGAGAGGGGTCGCGGCACGTGTTTGAACTCTCCTATAAAGTTGAATTGATTGTGGATGACTGTACCAGGCTTGAATCTTCAATCGTTCCATGTCAAATTGATGTGATTAAATCATCTCAAGTGGATTGACAATTAATTCCAATTTACAAAGAAAGCGATCGAAGTCCTTTTGATCTCCTCCTAACAATATATAAGGCTCCAGGAATTCCTTAAATTTGGGTGTGGATATAATTTTATCGCCCCCTGTTGGCAAAAAAATACAACTACTCCTAAATTTTTTACTTTAATATATATGAGTGAAATTGCAGATTAGCACATATTAATTAATTGATTTTTTAACAAAATGAGTGAACAAGTTTATGTCACATGTATATAAGATAGTGCTTTAGACATAAACGTCCATACACACTAACAGAATTCACGTGAAATCCACACACATAAAACGGAAGATCCGAAACACGTGTGTCCGAAATCCGAATTTTTTTCCGAACACCTAGTATTTTCCAAGCATTTTCATTTATAAAAGTAAAACCAATGATACACATATACAAAATACAAAATATTTTGTATAGGGTTTGTTTTTTAATGGGCTTAATCTGTAGGGATTTGTCTCTTATATTTGGGCTTTTAGGCATTTTTTAGGTGTTGGGCTGCAACTCATTTGTGCTTATTGTTTGATCTAGGCTTTTAGGCCCCCTAGGTGTTGGTCTCTGTCCCTTAGGGTTTCTCTTTGGTTGACATCTTGCCAATCAAAAGTTTGGGTCTCGGATGAGTATTTATTGCTTTACTCCTTGCTTCTTTTTAGTCTTTATATCTCTCTCAAAGATTAATAAAATTTTTGTTCCGCTGTTAAAAAAAAAATACAAAATGTAAAGCGCTTACCATCTTACCAAAACCAACAGATACTAGTAAAGACGCAACTCTATTTCCTTATACTAAAGCAGCTCCAAGCGTCACGATTCAACCCACGTGAGCAGGATGCTGGCCCACGATCAACACGTAATTTGTTAAAATGATCTAGTTATGCAATACCATCGGATTGCAGGGGCAGTTCCTGGTAGTAACATGTTCAAGCCCTTCAGTACTGGTAACACAGTATTGAAGTCCTTAAGGTTCAGACTGTACTTAATTTGTGTGACTAATCTAGGCTTCGAACTCTCCCCCCTCTCTCTCTCTCTCTCTCTCTCTCTCTCTCTCTCACACACACACACACACACACAGAAGGCTGCCAAGAACCTGTTTTCTAGTCCGTCCTTGGCGCAGATTTGGTCGATTGACAAGAGAACCATGCACGCATGCGAGATCCCTTCTCAACGTACGTACTCAGAGACTTTTGTTTCGTCTAACTCCCAGTTGGAGGGTGTGCCTTGTGCATGTGCGTCTTCATTAGTGCTCATAAATGAGCCGAATGAATCCAACAGTTCACTCTGCCTCAAGTTGACGAGCTTTACAAATTGTTCAAATTTAATTTGTTTATGAGCCCATCGAGCAATCTTAAATGAATTTTAATCAAATCGATCTCAAATAGCTTGAATTCTTTTTAACAACATAAGTCGAACAAGCTAGTCAAATACATGGTAATTTGTTCAAGTTTAAGTTCGAAACTCAACAAGCTCCAAAACCAATGTTCAAGCAAATTTTTTTTTTTTTTTTAACGAGATAACACGAGCTAGTTTTAGTATATATAGAGTGGTTATATAGAAGAGAGAAACTTATTCACGGCAGAGCCGTAAACAAGTTTTTTTTTGCGGATTTGTGTAGTTGCAGCCGTCTGTTTTCGCAATCAATAGTTGAGATTGCTTTTCAATTTTGATCAAAATGGATTTTCAATCCGAACCATATATCCAAAACACTTTGGGCGGACGCTATTGGGCTCTGTAAACCCATTTTCACGGTATCCTCCGTAAAATAGATATTCTCTGTATAGAATGCAATTGTCTTTTGTTTTCATTTAAAAATGAAAACACTCGTGGGAGTCGTCTAGTTGAATTTTGTAAAAAGAAAAAAAAAGATTTAATTTGTTCATTCTCCCATTAAATGAACTCTGATGGGTAGTCTTAATTAGCTAGGTAGTTGAATCTCAATACACATAAAAGCTGCTTTACTTGAAGGGGACATGGGGAGGGTCTTGAATGCCCTGTTTATACTTTATAGTCTAGCAATTTGCATGGTAAAAGACACGACAAGTTTATTGCCTTTTTGAAGTTTACCTTTGTGTGCTTTTATTACTATAGCCTACGGTCCTCCCACTTTTTTATCTCGTGGTTCCTGTCGTTAGGGGTGTCCGGGTCAGCTTATACACATCTCAACTAATCCCTTTACCAATCCAGGTAGTCAAAGGCAAGTCATCCATACCTGAAACTAGAAAATTCACAAGAAATTATTTTTCTTATAGTCTGACCTCAATAATCGAACACTGATCAATTGTGTAGGAGAAGCAAACTTACCAACCAACTGAACTAACCATTGGGGCTAGGTCCTCCTCCTTTAGGATGCATGGATTAAGGAAATAGAAACCCACATTGCTTGAGAGTCTGAAATAGGTGATCACTTAATAACATTTAGAACATTTCTACTCATTGCCAATTGGTGTTGAGTTGGATATAAAGTTTTTGCACTGTATCAAAACGGGGCCCATTCCACCCTACATTATAAAAAAAAAAAATTCAATCCATACCCCACTGATGACAGACCAGTAAAAAGAAGGCTCAAACACGGCTACACGTAAGGGGATGTTAAGAAAATAGAGTTTCACATTACTTGCAAGTGGATATAATATAATTTGCTTTTCAAAAAAAAATGTAATCAATAAATTCTTTGAGAGTGACAGAAAGAGTCCATTCTTTGTCATCTCTATTCTTTTGTAGTGATCCTCTCTTGCCCTTCACCCCGTGAAGTACATTTAAGCTTACACTAGGTGAAATCAAGTACGTAAATCCTCGCATTCTTGTCGGATTACTTCTTGGTTTTTTTCCTCTACTTCATGGCTATCAAAAAATTATATTCTTCCTTAGCCATACAAGTCTTTGACATACGTAGTACTAGAGGAAAAATTATTCAATGTCCGTGAGGCACCGTCACGCGCAGGGGTGGAGGCAGTAAGAGACAAGGGGAGGCAGCTGACCCCACTGCCTCCCAAAATTTCTTACAGATATGTATAATTTTTACCTCATTTTTACTCATTTTGACCCCACTTTAAAATTTATTTTTGCCCCAACCCACATAAGGGCTTTGTAATTAGGGAAAAGAGGGGTCAAAATAGAATCACCACCAACAAAATCCCCAAACATTGGTTTCTGCCTTTCGAAAAAAAATAGGTTTTCTATGTTTCTACCTTTCTAGATATTCTTCATTGTAGAGAGCATTTTTCGTTATGAATATTGTAAAGAGTAGGCTTCGAAATCGTATGTGTGATCAATAGATGCATGATAGTTTGGTTGTGTATATAGATAAAGATATTTTTAAAACCATTACAAACGAAACTATCATCCATCGTTTCCGAAGTATGAAAAGTCATCGAGGTCAATTGTGAATCAAAGCTACATTTTGTTATTAGTATATATCTATTTTTTGATTAACTTGTTAATCTAATTATTTTCTTTCAATTAGCAACTAGAAAATATGAATCATATGTGTTTCAAATTTTTGACCCCACTTATTGAAAATCCTGGTTCTGCCCCTGGTCACGCAGTGTCCAAAGACATGGAACTAGTCCAGCAGTAAGCATGCACTATGTACTTTCATACATTTGGCCGGAGTTTAAAACTCATTAACTACAATTAACACTACTGATTTTCGCAGACGGAAGGGAAAAAGTAACATATAGTTAGCAATTACTACAGTACTAGAAGCTACTCCCAAAGACAAGATGAAGGTTCATAAAAGCTTTTAGAGTAGCCCCTTCCGATATCCATCATTGCGGGTGAGAAGGGGATTACATGTAACACTTAACATATATACACACACCTTTTTCTCTCTCTACACACGTGGTACACCACATGCCTACTAATCTTCTCGCTAGTTTAAAACCAGAGCAAGCCAATACTACTACCATTTACAGCTCCCTTGGAGGTGGGTTGGGTGCATCTTTGGGAGCAACAAAAATGGCTGTGTTTGTGGTGGGCCTTGGGGTGGTTCTGGGACTCTGTTTTTGCACAGCTTTGTTGAGATGGAATGAGGTGAGGTATAGAAAGAAAGGGTTGCCTCCTGGTACGATGGGTTGGCCTATTTTTGGGGAGACTTCTGAGTTCCTAAAACAAGGCCCAAACTTCATGAAAAAACAAAGAGCAAGGTAAGCCTTTTGTGGTGTTCTTTTCTTTGTTGTGGAAATGATCTTTTATTTTATTGAATGCTGTGGCCTGTTGTAGAAGGCTTTTGCTGTTTCAGTGATATCTATTGTTACTGTTCTTCTGTTCCAGCTGTACTATTCTTTGGAAGTGAAAATCACATGGCCAAGTTTCGCTAAGAGTTTTCTTTTTTTTGGAATTTTTGAACTTTCTCTTGTTTTGTTTTTATTTAAAATTTATTTTTGCACCTAACTATTGTGAATTATTAATTAGTCTCGTCAAAACGAATCGAAAAAGTAAAAAAAATTTGTGACGTCTACTTGAATATTTTTTTGAAATATCAAGATAAATCCGGCTTAAAGCCTGAAAAAGCGGCTTAATTATCTTATTTTTCTTGTTGTTGGACCTTTGTACTGTTTGGTTATGAATATATGTTTCCGTTTCCTAAAAAACTCTTTAAATTTGCACTAAATTTGTGTGCTCACTCTTTCCCAATGGCAGGTACGGGAGTTTTTTCAAATCCCACATCCTGGGATGCCCCACAATTGTTTCCATGGATCCAGAACTAAACAGATACATCCTGATGAACGAATCAAAAGGCCTTGTTCCTGGGTACCCTCAGTCGATGTTAGACATCTTAGGAAAATGCAACATTGCAGCAGGTCCATGGCCTCGCCCACAGGCACATGAGAGGGGCTCTGCTTGCTCTCGTGAGCTCCAACGTGATCCGGGACCGTCTGTTGCCGAAAATCGACGATTTCATGAGATCCCATCTGAGCAATTGGGAGGATAAAACCATTGACATTCAAGAGAAAACCAAAGAGGTTTGTTTGGGATACTACAATCCAATCAAAAACAACACAATGCTCGGTTTGGTTTGTGTTCCGAGTTTTCAACGAAGTCCCTCCCTCAGTTTTCATTACGAGCTCAAGCAAAAAAAAAACAACACCGCGTGTGACTCACATGACCAATCTTTCGCTATATCTGCATAACCGCGTGTGACTCACATGACCAATCTTTCGCTATATCTGCATAACCGCGTGTCTGCGATAAAGTTATGAGCTTAATTCGCTTTCCTGACTCCTTGGAAGCCGCGTAGTGTAGTATATGCCGCGGCTTTTATTTTTAGGACGAAATAACTAGAAATGTAGGTTCTAAGAAGTAGTATCAATTTTGTTACCTTTGAATTTGAAATAAACGAAATGACAAAGGTGCTACATTGGACTAATAATGGAACTGCAATTTGAAATTGATGAAATTAGAACTGTAGAGACCGACTTAGAATAGGACTCGGTCGATAAGAAGCAAGAACTCATGGTATAGTTTGCTCTTGGTCTTTACTCCTTTCCTAAGTTTCATGCAAGTATTCCACTTCTTTATTTTTTTGGTTCTCTTTGTTTTGATCTAGATGGCACTTCTCTTATCTCTCAACCAAATCGCGGGTCTGGAATCCATCGCGATGTCTCAAGAATTCATGCCTGAATTCTTCAAGCTGGTGTTGGGAACCCTCTCGCTGCCTATCAACCTTCCCGGAACAAATTACCACCGCGGATTCCAAGTAAATTGCCCATTTCCCATATGTTGCTATTCACAAAAGCATGCTCCTCCAACTCCGACTTATATATATCTGTCTAACCGGTATGACACAGGCAAGAAAGAACATCATAAAGATGCTGACACGACTCGTGGATGAAAGGAGGGCTTCGGGAGGAATTCAACACGACATGCTTGGTGTGCTGATGAACGGTGAGGAAAATAGATGGAAACTAAGCGATGAAGAGATAATTGATCAAATGATCACGATTTTGTACTCTGGATATGAAACCGTTTCGACTACTTCCATGATGGTGGTTAAGTATTTACAAGATCACCCGAACGTTCTTCGAGAACTCAGAGTGAGTGCCAATATGTTTTGCAACCCTTGCGGTACAAATTTGGTGTGTCAGTGTGTTGTAGTGAAGGTGAATGTGATTTGGCTTTAACTATCTTTCAGAAAGAACATTTGGCAATAAGACAGGGGAAAAGGCCGGAGGATCCAATCGATTGGGAGGATTTTAAGGCGATGCGATTCACAAGAGCTGTAAGTATTTTGAGACTAGCAAAGTGTAGAGTTCCAATCTGAAATGTTCAGCAAAATTAGGTTGTGATGGTGATTATGGTGCAGGTGATCTTTGAAACATCAAGATTAGCCACAATTGTTAATGGGGTTTTGAGGAAAAACAACTCAAGACATGGAACTGAATGGTTAGTCACTATCAAGGTTCATTATAGTTTCTTAGACTTCTCTCACAATATTACTCATCTACGCGTACAAATTCGGCCACCATAATCTAGAGACTACTCCACTTATTGCTAACCGATTTCAGGTTGGACGGTTACATAAACCTATCGGTATTACTTTTATAAAAAATGTGTTATAATCAGGAGACTTGTACATTGACAGTAAAGTGTAGTTGAACGCATTGATGATCACTATAGTGCTCTATGTGTTTTTTTTTTACAGGATTTTTGATTCCAAAGGGATGGAGAATATATGTATATACAAGAGAGATCAATTACAACCCATGTGTATATCCCGAGCCATTTACCTTCAACCCATGGAGATGGATGGTAAGAAATCACCAATTCTTGTGCAATTTTTACACACTGATTATAGGTATAGGAAAGTGAGTAATTTATTAGCCATGCCTGCTGAAAGCAGGACAAAAGTTCAGAATCTCAGAACTACTTTTTCTTATTTGGAGGAGGCAGCAGGCACTGTCCTGGAAAGGAACTGGGAATTGCAGAGATTTCTACATTCCTTCATTATTTTGTGAGCAGATATAGGTAGGGTAACCGCTGATTCAAAGTTGAAAAGACCCGTACGTGCTTCATGAAGCGCAGATCCGGACACAAATTTATCTGTAGCCGTCTTATACACGTAGGCCTCAAGAAACAACGAGAGGCTGACGTGGATCGGACTGCTCCAGAAACATTTGCGCCCAACGCAGACTTTCAGAACAGAACACGACGTATGTAAATTTCTGTATGTTTTTCCTGAATGGGATTTGATTTGAAATGCAGATGGGAAGAAGTAGGGGGAGAAAAGCTAATGAAGTTTCCGAGAGTTGAAGCACCAAATGGGCTGCACATTAAAGTCTCAAGTTACTCAACTGATAATCACCTTTCTTGTTTACAGAAAAAAGTATAGTACTATGCTCTTATGTGTGAAATTTGACATTTTCGATTTTGTCCGACTCTTTTTTAGCCCAAAGCTAGACCTCAAGTGTTTAGATTCAATTAAGATGAATGATGTCGCGGATAGGAGGGACGAAACTAGGCTTCAAATGGAGAGCGCAGCTAAATAACGAATAGAATATATAAAATTTTGCTGTAGCTTATTAGGGCATCGGCATCAGACTCTCTAAACCCTTCCTTTTAGTGGCACTGGCGAGTGAAGTCCCAGAAATCATGCTGCATCGACCTCGCTTGTGGCTCGTTATTTTTTGTAAATGCAACAGCGACTCGGTATTTACTCATCATAGATACCAAGTCACTCTTCATAAGTACCTCGCATCCCTCTGTTGTGCTTTTCCCAGGATCCTCAAACCAAACACACGAATCAAACACGACGAGAAATTCTGAGAGAAAAGTTTCCTTTCTAATTCTATTGCTTATAGACTTATAATCTTGCCACACATTCACCTCAACATCTTCATTTCAGTTACACCCATCTTAATTACTTACCTTGTTGCTTCAAAATGAACTAAAATGCATTCGACTCCCACAAAGGCCAAATATTTCAAATCTTAGGACCATTAGAGAGTTTACCTTGGTCATTAGATTCAAGGCCTTGGAATTAGTCGTAGTGCGAGCACCCAAGCATCCGGTTACCAGAAGAAGACGGAAAAAAGTGAACTAAAAATGCAACTAGGAAGATGATGATAGAAGAAAATCCAAAAGCCGTTGATCTAATTCACACCCCCAGTCGAGAAAAGATTAAAGTTGGAACCCAGAGCTAATCCAGGTTAAACGATGACGTTCCCTAGCGCAGAGAGCGTCTAGCTGACTAGCTGAGAGAACAAGGGTTGGGGATAAAAAAATTTAATCGCCGTTGCCGGGGATCGAACCCGGGTCACCCGCGTGACAGGCGGGAATACTTACCACTATACTACAACGACCCGGTTTGTTGTTGGATTACTGCAGATGAAAATATATACTATATACTTATATACAGTCAGGATCACGCCAAGGCCTCTTAAGGTCAGGAAAATGATAACAAAAAACGAAAAAAATAATTAATCTAAGTATTCTTGTACGAGTACTTCTTATCTTCATTTTCCCTCATTTACAAATGTATGATCATATTCACATGATCTGAATTCCGAATAAATCACAAGAAGGAACGTATTCGGAAAGTAATTTCTTCAGACTTGATTACATTTTCGAATCGTTTTCATATATGCGATAACAATTTTTCTAATTTTTTGTATAAAAAAAAAAAACACTAGCAGCTCTTTTTATGGTGTAGTAGAAACAAAAGTAAGAATCAGTTCTTAAATTTGTGTTATACTAGTTTGTCTTCTGTTAAATTCACGTCATATATTTAAAATTAATTATTCATCTCTCCTATTTAAAATTAATTATTCATCTCACCGAGAGGAGCATAAAAACAAAAAAATATGATCAAGTGCAAAATAAAATAAAATAAAATTCTCTAAAGACACTAAAAATGCCAAACCGCTGGTACTGCCGTCTTATATGAAGGTTTTCAACTTCAATCCACGTTTTTATACTTTCTAATTCCTCTTGTGATTAATCTCACAAATTACGACGAAAAGTAAAAATTCCGGAAAACATTCAAACCAAAAAGTTTAAGGAGAACGGAGTTTAAGACTAGTGTATGAATATACAATTAAACAATCCTCATACTTGAGTTAACACTTCAAAAATATAAAGGAATAAAAATCACCATATCAAAATTCAGGGTGGCACAACAGTTGAAAAGAGTCTTAAGACAACAAAACAGATAAATAACATTGTGACAATTGACAATAGCAGCTCAAAGAATAAAAGCTAATCTTACAAAAATAAACATGATTCTAACTTGCTAATCCCCAATTTTACGATGGCATTTTTGCGTGATGATTATCTCGCTGCAAAAAAATGCAGAATAAAATCAGGATAAGACACAAGCAAAAACACGTTAGCGCCACCTTCAGCAGGAAGACGCATGAACATTTCAAAGGAGGCATATTTTTCATGAAAGCGAATTCGGATCTTCTGTCTTCTTACGCTTGGCTTGCGGCTCGTTGCCCTCTTCTTCTTGTTCTTCTTTTTCTTCTTCTGCTTTGTGGTTATTCATCCCATTTAGCGCCTGAGGACCCAATAGAGAAACATGCTTGCTGGTGATCTGACGGCCCGCCCTAAGTTTTGGGCCCCAATGCCTTTCTGGATTCGGAAGAAATCGCGCCACCTTCTTCGCTTGTGCTTTGCTGAGGGATGCAACAGCTCTAGCAAAATTAGCCTGTGGAAAAAGAAAGAAGACAGCAGAGAATTAGAACTTCTCGGTATTTTAAAACTTCCTGAACTTCTAGCAAAATTGCTTTACAGATCACTTCTCAGACTTGACTTCCTGGATGATTTGGCGGGGAAAGAATCCATGTTTGAAAAATCATCAAAAATAGTTTCCATATTCGTTGGAAACATTTCCAAGCACAAGTGACTAAGATATGGAAACGACAAGAATCTTTAATATCAGAAACAGTTCCTAACAGGTACCATTCTCCATTACAGATTCTGAAAACTAAAATCGGCGTCTCTTAGGTAGCACTTTCTACCATTTATTTTCTCTTCATTTTGAGAAAACATGTTTTGTCGCCCGGCTTTTGAAACTTGCTTTCAGGGATTTTTGAATCCATTTCATCGGAAAAATGGTAGGAACCCATTTACGAAGAAATATCAAACAGTTTCCTATTTGCAATACAACTAAAAAATGGATAAGAAATGGAGATGATGAGAATTTTAATATCAGAAATAGTTACTAACAAGCATTCTGTTTTACAAATTCTGAAAACTGCAACCGAACAGGGTTACATTTTCCTTGATGTGCCTGCATGTGTGATTTTGCGAGTGTTGTACATTCAATCTCAGATGACTCCAAAAGATCTACCACATTGTAATGTAAAACTAAAAGTAAGAAAAATAAAAAAACAAGCAGGAGAGAAGGAGAGAAGGGGGGGAAACTGAACTCACTTGAAGAACTGGTTCCTTGGCAAGTATAACACTTCCTGCCAGGTCTGGCGGTTGAGCTTTCACGGGATGATTTTTGACCTGCATGCATAAATGAGAGAGAGAGAGAGAGAGAGAGAGAGAGAGAGAGACCACCATAAGTTCAGCACAGAAGCAACTGAAGAAACTTTTGAAATTAGCTTGTACACCAAGATCCTCTAACAGGAAGGATGATGACAAGGCCACGTAATTGAATGGTGTTTTGGAATTTTTAATTTGAAATATAAGCACAAATACCCTTAAAACCAACCAAATGCAGGAATTACGGAGACGATGAAAATGCAGCAGAAAAATTGCTTATTTATGCGAAGATGACTTTAGCACTCCCCTTTTAGACATTGGCGGATCGTACCGGTACGAAGAATGGGAAAGGGAACGTGCTACGCCGCTTGTCTAAATCGTGGAACGCTAGGGGTAGGTTTCTATAGATATCAAAATCAAAGCTCACCCATACAAGGGTTAAAAATCTAGTAAAAGTAAGTATCAATTTCCAAATTATTCTTGCAAAATACATTTCTAGGAACATAATGACCGGACTTTTCCGTTTTCCCACACCAAAATTCCATTCTCTCTAGATTTTTACATTAATAATTTAAATTTTTGGAAAAAAATTTAAGGATCGCATTGGATTGTTATATTTATCATTTTGGCAGGGAACGTTCGTATTGCTACACAATTCACTAGGGTAGTAGCATACTAGCATTCCCTGGTAACATAGCCCTTCCGTACATGAAAATAGGAACTAAGGACTAACAAATGACAGGACAAGTTTGTAATTTCACATGATAAAAATCAAAATAGTAGTAAAATTGTTTCCCTTGTGTGTCATCGTAGAAATAAATATACTGGATTGGTGACTTGGAAGCAACATGCACCCCTACAAATGCACATGGAAGCACAAAAGGTGGACATAGTACATACCCAGCAACGCATGATGTCCCAAATGACATCCATTGGAGCATCTGATTTCAGCCCTAAAGGATTAACATGAGTTCCTGATATATGAAATCCTGCATTTATGACTGCGGAGCGGAAGATTACTGCTGAGGGAGAAGTGCATTTAAGGGTTGAACAAAGATTGTGCAAACTAAGAAACAGAGGAACATCCGGCAGTTCCTGCAAAACAATGGCCCATTAGACTGCCAAACGTACATGTCAAAAAAAATAAAAAAGCTGCCAAACGTATTGTTAATAACTTTTTTTTTGATGAGTAAATAAATATATTAATAAGAAGGCTTTAAGGGAAAGCCACCCAATTACACAAAAAAATGCCACAAGACAAAAAGGCTCTATACACTCCCATGAGAATGGAAAAGCTCAAACCAATCCAAAAATTGGTCAAGAGAAGGAGAACATTCTCTTTTGTCCCAACTATACAAACTATTCACTAAAAAACTCTTGATCCTAGACAAAGGCATTTCAACCCCTTCGAAGCATCTCAAATTCCTTTCTCGCCAAATAACCCAAATCAAACAAAGCAGAATCAAAGCCCAAGTTTGCTTCCTTCTCTTTCCCATTCTAACACCCCTCCAAGCAATTAAGAGTTCCATTACATTTTTCGACATGGCCCACATCACACCAAACCACATGAACACTAATGAGTAATGACCAAAGCTCCCCTACAACCGGGCAATGAAGGAGAAGATGATCCACCGTCTC
>CM033790.1:28863304-29003320 GCA_019656835.1 Rhododendron ovatum | reverse complement strand
CGCATCTCTTTTGCACATACAACACCAATTAACAATGATTGCCCGTCTTCAAATCAAATTATCAATGGTAAGAATCTTGCCTTGTGCCGCGCACCACACAAAAAAACTCACCTTTACTGTCACCTTCGTCTTCCAAATAGCTCGCCAAGGGAAGGAGGGGTTACCGCCTCCACTATGTGAGAAACAGTAAGATTTCACCTAAAAAGCACCATTTTTGGAAAGATTCCATCGCATCTCATCCTCCCCTTCTCCTAAATTACACGTACCAAACACTCTTGCAAGCAAACTCAACAATGCCTCCTCCTCCCACTCATTCACTTCTCTACGCAAATGAAGATCCCACACCGAAGCCCCATCATGAAAACGAAGATCCCACTCATTCACCATTTTTGTTAATAACTATTTTGAGGTTAAGTGGGAAAAAAAAACCAAAAAATCCAAAGAATGTGTTCCCCAAAACCATTTAAACCCCTACAAAATGCTCGATTTGTGGTTTCGCAACTCAATCAACCAATGCACTGGTCTTTTTTCTGTACACTCAGTTGGAGCCCTTTTTCTTTTTTGTTTTTTCCCAACTTTACTGAGAAATGAGCAACAAATCAGGAGTCTAGCAGAAACAAGTTATTAGAGACCATAATAATCTCTTCCGTTCTATCAAAATGCAGCCATAAGTTCATTGTTCACTTTACACTCAAACCATTAGAGATTATACGTAATAGAACATTTTCACATATATCGCAAACGCACCTCTGAAACTGTAGTTAACACAGCAGAGATTCGATCGTAGGCAGGATATCGATCCTTCATTGACTTGACATCTGCTAGCATGGAAGTTACCCATTCGTGATCATGGATGGGAGCAGACCATATGGGCCCACCCATGTTGTATTTCTTTCCGCAGTCGCTGCACTCTTGAGAGACGACAGGACCAAACCCAGGGAGATACCTTAAGCTATTATTCTTCAGAGAAGGAAAGAACCAAATAAATAAGAGAGAACATCTAAAATTGATCACAACTACTCAAGTAAATATATAAGTGAATTTTATTCATACTAACATAGCCCAGTAAAAATGAGTGCATATCAAAGTGTATAATGCACATTACAGGAAACATGCCCTATGAATTGCAACTTACAGAAATTGCTAACTTAGTACAAGGAGAATATGCAAATAAACTATGCTCCCTTCACTTCAAACAATTTTGTTCATTTCCACATTGAGAGGAATAGTGGATCTACCCCGCCAGGTTACCCAAACAAAAACAACTTAAGTCTGAGGTAAGTTTCCCGAATTTCAACTACATCCTCTCCAATTTCATCAACCAAAGAGACACTACCGAGTAACCATCTAACATAATAAGAAAGATCAGACTACAGCACCAAGCTGCCACTTGTTAATAGAGAAAGATCATTTTAAAGGTGGCGACTAGGCAAATGGCACCCACTAGTAGCGTGAACCTTGACGTGGCTACAATTGAAAAGGTCAACCAAAAATCCCAAACACATTACCAAAACTAAAAACCACCATCCTGTAGAATTTCTCCATCAATACTTAGTCGTCAACCATTTGATATGCTATATCTCACCAGACATCAACCTTGCCAGCTATAGGCTATTGACGCATGTCATCAAATTATTCAAGAGAAAATGAACATGCGCTCCGCTTCAAGATAGCCTAACTCCACGGCCCAAGCTAAGAGAGTACTCATCTTGGGGTGGGCTTACTACTTAGTTTCTCGAAAAACTCTGGATCCCAATAAGAGTTAAAGATGGTGCAACATCAATCCTCTTACGTAACTTCGAATGGGTTCATGTCACCCATCGGAAATTGTAGGAATTCCCCGCGGTGGTGAGAAGAAGAAAGTGAGCCTCATAGGAGTGCACTTATCTTGCTGCTTTATGAATATGATCTTTTTTTGGCATTTTATAATATCGAGGTAATTGGTATTTGGCACCAAATTAATGCTGATAGACAGTACACAAAACAACAAGAGGATATTATCGACATTTGCGGAAGCATTCCCGCACATATTGAGTACTTCAACATAGACAAGAGAAAACACCGGTTTCTCAATTGTCATATCTGATAAACGGATGCATGTTACCCATGTGAGCAGATGCAGATGACAACGTAACTCATACCACCAAATATACAAATACCTTTGAAACAGTCCTTCCAAGGGGCTGAAGGTGAAATGAATCACAACCAGTGCACTGGTAAACATAAGAAAGCTTAAGGGGAGTGTTCTTCATTGCACTCGCCGAGCTGCAACAAATAAATTGAAGCTTCACGAGGGCCGAGTGAACAACAGATAACAAAGAAGAAAAATTGTCATCTAATTTTTTAGTACTTGCAAACCAGGAAATATCCAGCCTTAGCTCTGCTTGTACGATGATCCTACTAGTATATTTGGAGCAAAATCAAGAATATGGGCATACAGGAAACTCACGTGTATATGCGAACAAAAACCCGAACGTAAAAGTCCATCTGAACTGATAGCACCGGAACAATGTAGCGCTTGTATCGATTTGCATGGCTCTACAATTAAGAGGAAATAATTTCTGAAAAATGCTTGCAACTGGATTATAACAAAACAATAGGAACAAGGTACATGATATGGCCAGGAACCTGCCACAAGAGGCAGAGGGATCCTGAGTTCAACTTATCCCCTTCGAACAACCCACAGCATACTATATCCAAGTATGCTGACAAAGGGATTTCTTGTGCCAAGCAAGCAGTCAGGGAGCATCCGCAATGGATGTGTTATATTTGTGTGTCAAAATGTTTGTTAAGATATGTGTTGGGATAAAATATGAGTCCTACAAGTGTGTGTTAGCCATTGTTAACTTAGGAGTGTGTTAGTATATATATGAGTACCTCAATGAGTTTGTTACGAGTGTGTTATTTTTTGATATTAACTCTTTAAAATAATGTCAAAAGCAACGGCTAAACAAAAGATTAAACATTGCCACATGTAAATCACTACTGGAAGATTGATGAGGAGGGATTTGAGATGATTCAGACGGAAACTGGTGGTATCGAACAAAGTTACAAAATGAGTTTAGTTCATATGGCTGGGAATCAAAGTGGTCGAAATTATTCAGGTGAGTGGGATCCATTGATGGAAGGGATGGATTTTAGCCCTTTGGTGTTCAACGCATATATAGAAAAAAAAACAGATCAAATAAGCAACGGTACGTAATACAAGCAACGGTAAGTTTTCAAAAAAAGAGTAGTGGACATTTATATTTTGTGGTTGGAGTATGAATTTATAGAGATGGGATCCACTTATTGTTTGTTAGCTTCTTTGCCAAACTTGAACCACATGCTAGCACACTACTAAATTTAGCACGCTTTAACACACAAGCATTGTGGCACAAAAAATACACTTTTGTTTGTTAAGTCTTAACACGCACAATTAACACACTAGTTACTAAACCCATTGTGGATGCTCTAAGACACTTAAATACCCTGGTTGCCGGAAGGAAAGATGCTTAACGACTTCAGGACAACAGGACCAAAGGATGTAAATGGTAAATGGCAAATGGCATTCATAATCCATTTTCCAAAATACTAAGTTTGCACTAAAACTATAACAGAGGACTGGATACAAAGTACTTGCAAATTAAGCAGAGGTCCTTTTGTGGTTTAGAATTGCACCGACGCAAATTACTGTCCACTTTGGGCTAGGCCTTCACAGCTTTAAAACACATCGTTGCTAGCACTGGATATAAACTTGCTTATGTTGCCTGGAAGTTTTTTCTTACATGGACAATGTGGGACGGCATTTATCTTAACTTAATCAAAGCTCATCTTCAGAACAGACAATGAGTTTGGAAGTGAGATGATAGATAGCATGGAATTTAGCCACAGTGAACAACAAATAAAGCAACAGGACGGTTAGCTTCAGACATTGCAAACCAAATATATGTAGGAAGAAGAGAAAACAAATTCCAAGCTCTCCCAATACTTTGGCCCTCAGTAAAGTGCAGCAACCTCTACTGTGATGTAGAACTTGGGCCTCTAGATAGTCCTAGTTGCCAACAAAACTACTAACTATTACAATCTCAAGTTTACATACTCGGATATCAGAAGAAAAAGGCAGATAAAAAGAGTGGCCTAAGCCAATAAAGTCTCCCCAAGAATACTTTAAATAACGGTAAAAAGAAATTAGAGGCAATATTGTTTGGTTCCTATCTTCTGCCGCCATATTCCCCCTCAAAAACATGTTCTTTTCTATTTCAAAGGTCAAACGAAAAGTTTCATCGTGAAAATAGAAGTACCTCAATGCAGGCAAGGAGGATCCTCAATGCCATTTCATGACAATATTTCCCTCTCAAAGGATAGGAGCCATATCTAATTCCACAAGCAGCTTTAGATAAGCACATAATCAAAATGCTCTGTTCCAAAGAAGAAAGCATGAAACCTTACTTGGAATAGCAAACTTCCCCATTACCCCCACATAGCACTGCCATATCGGTAGCTGTACACAACAACATGCCTCCATCAGCGACTGATTGAACGGCAGAGTCCAGGAATGCAGAAGGAGAACCATAAGGATCAAGATCAACCTGAGAAACAAACAAGCAGTAATTCAAAATGAATACTAGCGCACTGTAACAGTACAACAGAATGCCCTCAGAAGCCCCTCTTTCTGACATCAAAGCAACAGGAAAGTTGAGTAAATTGTTCCGCTTCCTTCAATTGGTGCTCAAACACCACAAAAGGTCACTCACTCATTTTTCAAAAGAAAATTGAAATGAAGGGAATGCTTATCCAAAGAAACTGTTTAATAGTGGAAATTTCCATGTACAAATACATACGTGAGAACGTAAAAAAACCCCAATGAAGTTGCACAGAAGACAGAATATAACATACCACATCAAACTCCTTTGGGTGGGTGAGCATATAAACTCGAGCATCTGCAAGGTGGGACTCCACCTTTGCACATGCCACTGAGCCATTGAATTTTATGTTTCTCCTGCATGCTTCTACAGACGCTGCAAAAGAGGCCAACACATTCCACTTGTAGAAAAGTTCTGTTGTGAAGCAAGATGCATCTATCACAGAACAACTGGTAAAACCCAGTTATTCCATACATACACAATTGAAAGACAAAGTAATTGAAAGTATGCATTTATTCAAAACAGCATCCTTTTTCCGCACAGAGTTCTATGCGCTTGAGCATGCATGAACGTGCCTAATTCTAGGTCAAAGAAAATTGAGGTTCCTGAATGGTATGGCATCAGAGCCTGTAGTACATAAGCTAAAATAGTAAGATGAAGTACCTTTATCATTGTCCAGGGCCACAACTTGACCTATCCCTTCTATTTCACGTGCATATCTTAATGCTCTTAACCCAGAAGCTGACAATGCCTACTAGGACACAGGGAAAAATGTTGCATAAATCATATGACTAAAAGATTGTTTTGCCAGAAATTCTTTTGCATCAAATTAGTGTTATAAAAAAGAAGAAGCAAAACCCATAATCATGGAAGGTTGTAAAATAAAACCTCAAGTACTCTTGGCGGCTTCAATTCCCCTCGCCCTTTTCCCTCCAGGATTTTGACTGGTTCTTCTGGGATACTACAAGGTTCATCAAGAGATGTCTCTTCTGACTCTTCACATTCACCATTGGATTTATCATTACCCTTGTTTGACTCAATAGGAGCTTCCAGTTTGGAAGCACTGTCGTTTGATACCTTTTGCACAGCTTTTGTTCTTCGGGACAGCATTGTTTCATGCTCTTCTTTGCGTTTGGATATAAATGTCCTCAGAACAGCAATAGATATGTCCCTGTTGTTTACCTGGTTACAGTAAAGTTGTAAGGAGACTCCTCTTACTCCAGGCGAGAAAAGGATAACTTAAAAGGCAACGTCAGGCATTACTCCAACTTGTTATGGTTGACAAGTCAAGAATAACCTATCCCACAAAAGATCTCAAACACAAACATCAACTTAAGATAATAGCATCGCATGATTCGTTACATATGGAACATGAGTTATATTCAAAATTGCAATATAAGTACCCTGACAAGGACTGAACTAGGTAATAGAGCTTTGAAGAGATCAACACCCGGAAATTGTCACCAATCAATTGATATACTAAATAAGTCCACCAACTCCCAAGATGCAATCCATACTTCAATGCCAAATTTTTTGGCACAGGTACATGATGAACTCGATGATCTACACTTCAAAGTGACAAATCTCAGCATAATTTGAAATGAAAATTGTGAAGGGAAGTATGAAGCCCTTGCAATGAGCATAATCTGATATCCATTAAATGGCTTCCTAGAATCCTAGTTCCTACAACACTAATGTTTCGGCCTAGAAGGTGGTCTGGACTGAAACGAGGAGTCCAATTTCAAGTGTGTAGGATTCCAAGCAAAATTTCATAAATAAAATAGCAATAGTTCTTTTGTTTTTCATTCTTAACAGTATACCTTCCTCTGAGCTTTAATACTTGTCTACATTATTAATGATGGAAACTCGACTCCACTTGCACTGGCACAACAACCCCATACGAGTTATTGTTTCTAAGGTATGCGATGCAGGTAAGAAAGACCTATCCATTCTCTTTTTGTCCTTACAACCCATTTAGTCCATGCCAATATGCCATAATAATCTTCGCAAACAAGGCAACGTGTTGGGTGCCCTAGCCGAAGAGACCCTAGTTTGCCAAACTAAAGAAAGTGAGAGGGAGGCGGGGACAGTATTCAAAGTCGAAATCTCTTTCATTTACCTATATCAAACTAGAAGAGTAATTAGTTCTGCTTCTACCATTCGTATCATATCCTTAGTCTCATATCTGTAGGAAATGACTCTCTTAACATTTGTCTTGTACTTGAAATCTCCAAAGGGTATCAACAAAACCTCACAACAAGAGTTTACAAACTTAACTACACCGGTGACAGGTGTTTCTTGAACAAAGTTATGAATTAAATATTTTTGGCTCATTTAAAGAGAGTACGTCATCTATATTTATCTCTGCCCCCGGGTAGAAGAGGCAGGGAGGGGGCAATACAAGGTTGTCTGCCACTCCGTAGTCAATCCCATATTTCTTGGAAAAGTGTGCAATACATAGATCAAGGAAAGGTTCAAAAAATAGTATTCGTAATGCTTCGGTAAAAAGGAGTTTGTGGGTAAACAAATACCAGGATTTCAGTAAATGGCATACCGAAAGTTTTAGTGGCAAATCCATCTACCATTCTGAGGGAACTACTTCAAAATGACAACTAGGAATACGAGCTGCTTTTTTCAATAACTGGCTATCTTACTTGCGCTGATCAGTTAGCTCAATGTGCTTGGGCTTCCCACTGGGTTTTCCTTTCCCCACCTTCGAGTCCGTCAATAGTTAACCAAGTTCGGAGCCAAGGAGAGGGACTCTCCCTTGGATGGTTAATGTGCTTTACACCATGTTCCTTCATCGATTTTTCACCTTTTTTTGGGTATATGTGACCTCATACACCGTGAGGTCATTGCATTACCACTCCCACATATAATCGTCACTCAATAACCTAAATTGAAGCAGAACAATCTCTAACCTCACGAAAAGTAGCAGTTATGAGTCTTATGACATTGTTTCTGCAGTTTAGCCAACGGATACAAAGGCAGTGCCAAAATCCATACCTTTCCAACAAGTTAAAGTAACCCATATTGGTTATGTTATCAACAGAGGGAAACAACCATCCAAAAAAGGGTCATAATCAAGCAACCATATCTAACAGCTTAAACCATACAAAATCGTGATTAATTAGTACATAGAATTCAAAGTAACTTCAACAATTAAGTAGTACACTAAATGACTGAAGCAATAATGACCCATCACAAACTCAATTCATAAATCAACTTTGGGGTATTATCTGTAAGATAAGAAGACCAAAATTCGAATGATTCAGACTTCATTTGCAAAAATCATACACCAAACGACTGATGCAATAAAACCCATCACAAACTCAATTCACAAGTGAGTTGGGGAGTATTATCAGACTGTAAGAAGACCTGGGCTTTGTTGTAAAAGACTTCGTTCTTGGCAATCATGAGAATCTCCGCCTCTCCTTCCTTGATGATTTTGTAATCGCTGATATCGGATGGCGTTGCTTTGTTTTCCTGCTGCTTCTCTTCTTCCCTTGTTTTCCCATTATCATCACCCATCTCTTTTCCTTTTTATCGTTCAACTAGGGATACTGTTTCTGGGTTTTGCTCCTCCTGTCGTAGGCTGCGGCTGCAGTGGCGGCGGCGGCCGGTAGAAGAGGGAATGAGAGGGGAAGGGTTGAGCTCGTACAATGATTTTAATTTGTAGCCTCAGGTCTTCAAGGCGCATGAAATAAACAACGGACATAGTACATGGTGTACAGTATACTTGGAAATTGGAAAGCCCTACACCACGTTTGCCGTTTTTCTTGCAAAAATTTTTTGTTCCCCTTACAAATTGGAAACCCAGTACCACCACGTTTGCCGGTTTGCGGTTTTTGTCTTTTTAATTTTTTTTGGCAGTTATGAACGAGCCAGATTACGGGCATCTCGGCTAATTACATTTTGGATCCTAGCAAATAAGGTTATTTGTGTCTGAACTACTTAAATTCACAACAAACGAGTACTCTTTTGAGACCTGGGCAAATTCATGAACAAATTTGGGCTGGTATAAATTGCAATTGGTGATATTATTACATAGGGCTGTAAACGAATCGAGCAGCTCGCAAACTTAATTCAGCTCATTTACTTCGTTTAGTAAATGAGTCAAGTTCGAACTTGAGTTTTCAGCACGAGCCGAGTTTGTCAGCTCATTTCGTTTGACAAAAGCTCAACTCGTTAAGGATGACTCGGTTCAATTAAAAAGACTCATTTAGTAAATGACTCAGCTTGGCTCGATAGGGGTTCGGCTCGTTAAGACTTGAGCCAAGCTCAAGCTCAAATTTTTGACTCGTTTAGTTAACAAGTCGAGCTCGAGCTCGACAAAACTCAACTCGGTTCGATTCGGCTTGTTTACGGTCCTACTAGTAGCACAGTAGACCTATGCTTCAAGTAATATTGGGCTAAAACTGTCAGTAAGTTATTTGGGCTACTACTACTAGTGAAACATGTATGTTTTAGGGGAGTGATTTTGTCACTCCTCTTTTTGTTAATGTCACTTTCCTTTGTGTCTTATATTTTTTGACATAAAAAAAAATACTTCATAGATAGATAAAAGTCAATACATGAGTGGTAATATTACAGCCCCAATGAATAAAAGCCAACCAAACTAAGAGAATACAAGCTAAAAATCAGAGAACAACAAGGATAAACAATGAAAGCAACTCCCAACGCAAAAGATCCACTTGAGAAGACTATCCGTTGTCAAAGGAATAAGATATTTCGGCTTCTGAGTGGATTCTGGAAGATGCAACAAAACGTGCCAAAATGTATGCTTGATGAACTTTGATGCGTTCACAAAAGGTGATACTGCAGATGTGAACTAATTGTGCGAGAAAGCAGAAATCAAAAAACAAGGGCGCTGCAATCGGCGGAAGCTCCTTAACACTTTTCAACTGTTGAAAAAAGAAGAGTCATTAGATAATTTGTTATTTTTGTTTTGTTAGAGAAGGAGAATGACATTAATAAAAAATAGAGTGACAAAATCAATTCCTCCCATGTGTTTATATACAACTGTGTTACACTTTCATTTTCATCATTATGTTAAGTTGGGCGACTAGAATGGCAAGTAAACTGCATTTGTATGATTGATTGATGATTTGAGTCCATAGAATTAAGAGTTGATTTGGCCTAACATTTTTTGGATTGCGAAAAAATAATCCAAAAAAATATAAGGCAAAACTAACACAAAAACAAAAAACAAAAAAAAAAAAAGCCGAAAAACAATGCAGTAATAAAGTTAGGCCAGATCATCCAGATTAAGGCCCCGTTCCAGAACACATTCTTTAAAAAATAAGTACTTATTTCACTTTTTCAAACTAAAAAATAATGTAAATGAAAAATGATTTTTTCGTTTTTTTTTTTGCATTGTTCAAAATATCTCAATGAGATTTATCAAACCAAATTCATATTGCTAGAAAAATTATTTACTTAAACATAATTTTTGAGCTTGAAATTGTCTTTTTAAAAAATAAGTACTTATAATGAGTTCTGAAATAGGGCTTAAATGACCTTATATTTTTTTTGATTTGTGCTTACACAATTGGGTTAGATTGTTTTAGTTGATGGGTGTAAAAGTTTGTCTGTCAAAGAAATTCCTCTTAGTGAGTTAAAGATTGATCATGTGTTGGTGTTATTCATTTGTAGATGGAAATATATTATCAATTATCTTTGTTTTTCTCTTATTTTATTCAATTTGAAGGATGACAAACAACAAAACAAAATGATATTACCTTATTTTGTTTTTATTTTTTACTTGCACAAAAACTATACTCCTATTACAAAACATGTCTTTCTAAACTAAATTAAAAATTAAAAACGTTACTAAACGTCCCCTAAATTGGTCTTGGCAAAGCCAATAAATAGCAGTACTATTAGATTATAGTAAATCCTAACCCCTAAATCCTAAAATTCTCAATAAAATAAAAGAAAAGAAAAGGTAACTCTTGGTATACCTGTAGCTCACGACACTATTGAGACCCTCTCACTTTTACAAAAGTCTATCATTCTCAAATCCTTCTCATCAAATCAACAACTCAAGTTTTATTTTTTTTATAGTACGAATATTCGCATCCGCATTCATGCATCCCGACTAATATTTAGAGGACTAATTTAAGCGTTCACAAGAGGAGTTTTTTTTTTAATTTTTATAATTGCAATCGAAATAACTCCCATGTGAATTGTATAAAATTGAGAGGAAAAAAAATAAATAAATAAACCTCCATTGAATAGTCCAAACATGACCCAACTCCCGGCGTTATCTGGTTATCCCACCAACGACTGAATATATATTATTCATAAGTTCAAGAAAAACCGAAATGAGACACGGCAGCCCCAACCTAGTCCGGTTAGTTGGGGTTTTCCCCCACACAATTTAGCATAATTTGATTATTAAGTATTGGCAGAAAGAAAGTAATTTTTTATAAATTTAATAATTTTGACATGAATGATCCGTTTTTAACCGAAATGGAGTGAAAGATTAATTTAAA
The DNA here is from genome assembly GCA_019656835.1 of Rhododendron ovatum. Taxonomy (NCBI): domain Eukaryota; kingdom Viridiplantae; phylum Streptophyta; class Magnoliopsida; order Ericales; family Ericaceae; genus Rhododendron; species Rhododendron ovatum. Next base: position 28,992,198 of record CM033790.1, on the reverse strand, counting down.
TGAGCGTGAACTGACCCGAAGATCATCGAAATTCGAAGCAAAAAAGAAAAAGAGACACAGGACTGTTCAAATGCCAACAACACGCCGCCAGCTGAGATGGTTGGCATTGGCCGAAGCCATTTCAGACCTGGCAATAGCCATGGCCACTGTGTACACATGTAAACCATTCATTCTGCTTCGACGTTATTCCCATAAATCCCATTGATAGTAGTATTTACACAGCCAACAAGCAACAACTACGCAAAACATACCCACCAATTTTTCATTCTCCTTTCAGTTGCAGAAGAAGATAATGGGAACCGTCATCGACTCCCATTTTCTTGCTCTTACTGCTATTGTCACTGTACTTGCCTCTCTCTCTCTCTCTCCTATGTATATATGTTTTCTATATAAACACATGTATGATTGTTTGAGTTTATGTATGAATGCCTCAGCAAATCGGATGTGTTTGTGATTGTGTTTCTGACCCGCGTGTTGTTTTGTTGTTTCAGGTAGGTTATCAATTCATCTTCTTCATTATCACAGCGCTTCTCAAATTCGACAAAGTTACTGACTTTGCTGGTATTACCTTGTTTTCTCTTATGCTACTTGTTTTGTTTTTGTTAGAATTACCATGCTAGGTTGTTGTTGTGCTGTTTTCAAAGATTCAATTCCCTTGCATTTTCCTGAAAATTCAGCTGTGTCTATGCTTTTGTTTGACCGAAAATGAGGGGATAAAGCGTACAACTTAAAGTTTTAGGGATTCTTAATGGAGTCATCTGGGCGGTGGATAATATACACATGTGCCAAATTAGTTAGGATTCCAAATTTCCAAAACACGTTTAAAGGATATTAATACACTTTTCTCGGAAATTCCGTCTTTATATTGGAGAAGTGCGTATGTAGTTTCTGGTCATTTTTCACGTACGGTTGGAAAAAAATTGCCCTGGTAAATGTTCTTGTGTGGTTCTGAAGAGAGTATAATTCAGTTATATTCAATTTAAAATTCAATGGGATCTTCTGCTTTTGGTTGACGCAAAATGTTGACTGAAGCCAAAAAGTTAAGATTTTTAAGGAAAGGAATGGAAATAAAACATGGATGGACAACTTTCAATTATTTGATTGCAATGCTAAAGGGATAATAAGTCTTAAAATCAGTTATTGATTGATCCTTTCTAACTCATAAATCTCATTAAACTTGTAGGAAACCATTTTCGACCGAATGGTGGAAATGAAGAAAGCATAAATCCCAGTATTAAGCATTGCATTAGAAAGATTAGCTTTCCCTATGATGGCATTGTTCCCAATTTCAGATTTCGTGTCTTCTTAAATTTTATTTCTTAGTTCTTACCATACTCATTCATGTGTGTGTGTGGGTGCGAGCGTGTGTTTTCCTCCGTGTTCTGATGGAGCCCTGAAGAAAACTCATCATGGATAAAATATGTGGTGCCAAAGAAATTTGTACGTTCTAAACTTGTTATGGTATTTGTCGGCATCTATGTTGGAAACTACTGACCTAAGGTTCAGGTTGTGGTTGGCTGTGTAAGATTAGAGTTTGTGAGGTTTCCTGAGTTATTTTTCTTTCTTACAGTTAAAGATACTATTGAATCAATTAGTTACTACCAAGCTCATCTTATTAGTGACGTGAGTTTGGTATTAGAAGTGGTTGGTGCACTTTTAATCTTTTAAGTTTTGGTGCTTCTAAACTTCGTATCAGTTCGGTGTTCTATTCTTTGTTGTTTGTTAACGGTGGTTGTTTTTTCCAGGAAGTACCAATTTCGTTATACTTGCTGTATTGACTCTGGTTCTAAAAGGATCATGGCATTTTAGACAGGTATGATTTCGCCTTCCGATTTCTAGGCATGGACCTCGTGTTCCCACTACATGTTTTCCTCCCCGTGTTGTTAACTGGAAAGTGCCTTTGGTAACTAAATGTTCTACCTGGAATCCCCTTTTACATGTTTGACTATCAAATTTAGCTCCTTCACAAGATGTATTTCTCATTGAGGTTACTTTTCAAAAAATTCTTCTTGGCTGTGTTGCCTTGTCTGATTGGTTTCAGATAAGAAAGGACTGTAAATTTAAATAACAGAATTACCTTGTCCAAGACTAGTTGTATATCTAAAATATGCTTGTCCAATTCTTTTCTCATTGTGCACTTTGTAATACATGTTATGAGCTGCTTTTTTCCATCTCGATAATGCATAAATCATAGGAAACTTTAGATGATGTCTGCGAATTCGCAGATGTAGTTGGCCCTTAGCTTCAAAAATGCTCCATTTTCTCCTCGTGGATTTACGAAGGCAGAAAGGCTACAACCTTAACTTTCCTATTTTTCAGAAGCTCGGTAATGTTGTACTGCTCAAATCTCGTGCATATTTTCAGCAATAACATGTACAAAGGATTCTCATGACTTCAGATCTTCCTTCAGAACCTTTTAATACTGGTTTAACATTTGAAACTAATGCTCATAAATTGGTAAACTATGAGGATTTTGTTTTACGTCAAAATGCATCGTAAATAGTACTCGACTGTACAGCACAGTCCCTTTTGTTTTTTGGTGTTATTTCCTTGTTAAGATATTGCACTTCTATCGTTTCAGGTTGTCTTGACCTTGCTTGTTGTAGTATGGGGTCTGCGGCTTGGCTTATTTCTATTGATGAGGTACAGTTGGGATAATATTGCACTAAGGTTTTTTTTTTTTTTTTTTTCACAATACATTCTCCACAAATGATTTAATTTGTAGTTCTATCCTCACGAAATACTGAAAAAAAAATTGACTTGCAGAGCCGTGTGCACCTTTGTAGTTAGGTTATTAACATACTTATCACATTCTTATCATTATATGTAGCTACTTTGGGCAGTGCCTTACTTTATTCATTTGGATTGCTCCTGCTCTGTCACTCCCCATAACATCTATTACCATGGCTTCTTTCTGAGATGATCCCAGAATTTTGTAGCAGAACCTGAGTTTACCTTGATTCTAAAACCTAGCATAGTAACTCTACCAAGTTCTGAGTTCCTGTTTGTCAGTAAGCATATACCCTTCCATATACCTTAAGCTCTTCCATTCACAGGTAATTTGGGCCACCAGCTATCCTCCTCCAATCCATATCTCCTGCAAATAACCATCACCCACAATGAGTCTCTTTCCTCACTAAACCTTCACCACCACTTTGCCAAAAGTGCCACATTATGTTCCATCAATTTTTTGATACGAAGTGCCCCCAAAACTTCTGCTGCTTGCCACTCTATCCCACTTCACCAAGTGTCTTCTTGTTGTTCTCAGAACCACCCCATAAGAATTGTCCCTGGATCTTTTCAATTGATTTTGCCGCTGGCACAGGGATTTGGAAGAGGGTCATGAAATAGATTGGTAGATTACTAAGTGTTGATTTGAAGAGGGTGACTCTACCTGCAATGGATAGGTATTTCCTGTTCCAAATTGCAAGTTTCTTCTTAACTCTAGGTTGCCATGTCTGCAGTCTCCTTGTATTTGCACCTGTTGGCAAACCACGAAATTTCATGGGAAGCTCCCCCATCTGCATCCCATAGACTGAGCCTAAACTTGCAATTCCTGATGTTCAACTCCCACCCCACATGACAGGCTTTTAGAAAGTTGATCTTGAGTCCGGAAAGCATTTGAAAGCACCTCAGAATTCTTTGAATGGTTAAGATCTCCAGTTGGTCATTGTTACAAAAGATGAAAGTGTCATCAGCAAATTGAAGATGAGGTACCACTGCACCTTTAGTTCCAACATAAGTACCCTTAACCATTCCTAAATTCCTTGCTCTTTCAAGCATGATGTTTAAGGTCTGAACCACAACATTGAAAAGGAAAGGGGGATATAGGTTCACCTTGCCTCAGTCACCAATAATGGATGGCAACACTTTCTTAATATATGAGCCAAAAGGCCCAAAACCTTACCCAAAATTTTGCAAACGCAACCAATCATACTAATGGGTCCGAATTCATTAAAACAAGAGGCACCATCAACCTTAGGAATTAGTGCAATGAAAGTAGAATTTAAACCTCTTGCCTGCTTTGCATTTGCATAGAATTCTGAGAAGAACCGCAGCACATCCTTTTCCATAATCCTCCAAGACTTCTTAACAAATGAGAAATTAAACCCATCAGGTCCTGGCACTTTGAGATTGTTGCAATCTTTAACAGCAGCCAAAATCTCTTCCTTTCAAAAACTTTTTTCAGCATATCCACCTCCAAAGAGGACAGAGTTGTAGGAAAAAATCCCTTAGAGTTGGTCTGTTCACATAATCTTCTTTGAAGCTGTTTTGGAAATGCTGGACTGCAGCATTTTTAATGACAGAGGGGTCTTCCAGCAAGACACCATCCACCTTAACAGATCCAATTAGGTTTTTCCTATATCTCTTGCTTGCAATACCTGGAAGAACCTGGTGTTTCTATGCCCCAATTTTAGCCTATCTGGTTTTGATTTCTGCCTCCACGCACTCTCAACCAATCTTGAACAGTTTACCATACGTACAGCTTGCAGCTCTTTAAGGAGTACTGAGATGCCTTCATGCACAATGTTCTGCCTTGGCGGGACACGGGGACAGTAATTGACACGGGGACAGTAATTCAATGCATATCAGAACTGAAGTTGACAGATGATGATTTCTGGTTACTGGTTCAAGTCTGCATTATTTCACTTGTCCCACATCACTCCCTGACAAGCTCCAAATGTTCAAAGACTCTTGTATAAGATGGAGGCCCGTGTGACAACTGACAAGTAATGAACCCTAGCATGTGACCAAAACACCTGTCTTGGTAGTCTGGAGAGGAAATTGGTCTTATTTGTCAATAGACTCATTACCCATGTATTTTACCCGGAATTTGTTTTCAGCTGAAGGACGTCAAGTGGGGTTTCACCTATGTACAGTACCTTCAAGGAAATGTAAGATACAAAAACTGTACACCTCCCAATTCCTGCAAAACTCACTAGCCAAAAAGAAGAATCACTCCTTCAACTGAAAATGAATATCATATTAAGTTAATTTTAGTCTATCTGCTTCTGTAAAAGACCACAATTTATCTCTTGAAAGTCACCCCATTAAGAACTGTGAGTGATCCTATCAGCCTATTTTTTTATTATTTTGGCAAGCAGTGACAAATCGTATTAGTTTGTCATCCCAAAAGTATTGTTCTTGAGATAATGTTCCCTTGAGTTGCCATGTTTCGTAACTTGTAACAAGAGGACGCCTGGGCATGCACTGTTTGTTCTGTTGTCATGCCTTTCTTTTGGTTTTGTAAATCCTGCAATGTCATTGTTATGTGGTGTAATATGCAATTGTAAAGAATCCTCTTGAATTATCAACATTTGATTGTTTGTCTCAGGATTTTGCAATGGGGGGAGGATCGACGCTTCGATGAAATGCGGGCGAGTTTGGGAAAACTAGCAATGTTCTGGGCATTTCAGGTACTCTATCATTCTCTTTGACTATTGGATATGCAAGTAGCTCCATAGTTGTTGTTCATACTTTATATATTGCTGTGTTATATTTTCATGTATTCAATTGTTGATTTATTCCTCCATGGTGGTAGGCGGTCTGGGTCTGGACTGTGAGTTTACCTGTGACAATCGTTAATGCAAGTGACAGAGATCCGTCTCTTCAGGCTGGGGACATAATTGGGTGGATTATTTGGTCTATTGGTATCTCTGTAGAAGCTACTGCTGATCAACAAAAGCTGACATTCAAGAACTCTCCAGACAACAGAGGAAAATGGTGCTGTGTTGGACTTTGGAAATACTCTCGTCATCCAAACTATTTCGGTGAGGTTAGTACTGCTTATTCTTCACTTGTTATATGAACTACGACACTAATAATGCTGCACTATTTTTTCATACATTCCTATATTTGTTGAAGCAAGTCATCGAAAAGGACCTTTTCGACCTTTACCAACTTATGAATTGATGGAACCCCCCTCCAGTGCCTCCACCAATGGATGTAAGGAAATTGACACTGTGACCACTGTTCAAACCTCAAATGAGAAAAGTAGCCTATGTTATTCTAGTGGGCCTAGGAACTTAGCTTGCCTTGCATTAGTGAGTCTCGTATTTGGGAAACATTTATCTACATTATCAGGCCTTATTGAATAACACTAGGTATCTTGATTTTTCACCAATAACCCAATACTTTTGTCTTTAAATTGTGCATATTAAGTTCCATCCATCCCTACCTACCCCACAGTCCATCCCTTCACCCAAAGATCTCGTTCTTTTTTTTTTTTTTTTTTCTAATATCAATTTATGTCCCTGGATGATTGTTGTTTTCAGATTTTTCTTTGGTGGGGAATTTTTTTGGCTTCTACACCAGTGTTGAATGGTGCTGAGTGGCTTGTTGTCCTGGGGCCATTATTCCTTACATTGTTGCTTCTGTTTGTCAGTGGTATACCCCTGCTCGAGGTCCGTGATTCTTTTCATATGGGGTTTCTTTTTCACCGCGTTTTCTAGCTTCAAATGTTAGTGCCATCCGAGGATGCTCATGCTATAAACCTATCATGCGAACAGGAATCAGCAGATAAAAAGTTTGGCAATGTTTCTGCATATAGGGAATACAAAAGTACAACAAGGTCAGATTCAGTTTTGTTTCTTATTCTAATGTTTACTCTCCTAAAGTTAGTGGGAAATCATGAAGCGTAGAATTTTACATGTACCAGCCCTCTGATTCCGCTGCCGCCTGTAATCTACGGGAACTTGCCCTCATGGTTCAAGAAAGCTTTCCTCTTTGAGTTCCCTTTCTATAGTCGGAATCTGCCTCAGGAAGGGCTAAACTGGTAACACCACATTCCTCAATTAACTGTGCTCTTCATCGTAAATCAACAAAGTTTTGCTGTGTAATCATTTAAATCTATTTTTGGCTTCATGCTCTTCAAACTGAAGTAGTTTCTATACTAGCAGAACGCATAAATACACACACATACATGCTATGTGGAATTCTTTACGGAGTGATGTTAGTTATCGTATGTGCCCCATCGGGGTGGAACAAAAGGCCTTCATGTGGGTCATAGTTACAAGAATGTTGCTGCCATATCACTGTTTGCTTGGCATATTCCTCAGCATTCTATCCTTCTTTTGGCATTCTCTATATGAATACAAGAAAGAGTAATTCACCCATGAAAGATAGAAAACATAGGAAGGCATAAAGGAAGCTGTAGCATCGATGATTAAATATTGAATAAATGTTCACCATATTTACATTGATCTTTTGAATGCTTGATACGTGTTATCGTAGTTTGCTCCATAAAGGAATGCAGCCGAATCCTTGAGTAATTTTTCTTATACTCAAGTAATCCTTGAGCATTAGCATAAGCAGTTGCTGCTCCATCTTGTGTCGGTTGTTCATCATACATGTGCATGCATGAAATTACTGTGTTTAAGCTATGAAACACGGGAATGTTAGTTGCATACTTCCAACACAATTCCTGTAATTTCATACTTTTAAGAATTAAATTTCGGACTAATAGTGCTAAGCCAACTGTGTTCAACAGCTATACTTTTTGTAACATCAACATGTTAATGTCATAACTTTATGAAGCCAAAGCAAAAAAATTTATACCGGTATTTGTTTAGAATTGAAAATTGGCTGGGACCATCGCATTGCTATTACTGGATGTGGGTGAACTACAATGCTTTTGTGATGGAACGGCCTGACCAGTTCAGTGCATTTTTAAGCACTTCCCTCCCTCTCTCTTTAATGTGTTTCCATGTAGCTCACACAAAAAGTATGTTTCCAACTAGTAATTTTCATCTGTGCAAGTTATAGAACAAGCAGCGGACAGACAAGCAGGCGGATGAAAATGCGTTAACTGCCTGATGAACCTTGAAAGAGTAGATATCTTCCCTATGCATGTCGGTACTCTGTCTCTCGCTTGGCTGCTAGGATCGTGCGCAGGAGCTGAGGGTTTGGTGTAACTGTAGTTTCTTTCAGTTTTCTTTCGCAATATTTACATTTTCCTGATTTTTTTCACTCCGGAACAAGAAACTGCAGTTACCTGGCACTTGATTGAGGTGTTTAAATTTGTTAAAGGTTTCTCGTTTAATGGCATCCTGACTTGGAACAAAGAAACAAAGCACCTTGAATGAAGAAAATTGCTTTTTCTTCATTAGAATCACATAAATAGAAGTTAAATATCAGATCTACTTATTGATTGGAGGAAAGGGATACCATTTTTACGAAACCGGGGACCCACAGTGCTAGATGGACGGATGGACCATTGAATTGTAGAGATAGAGGGCTCCCTGATAGCGCTGCTACACTCTTGCAATGCACACTGCACTACCGGGTTCCCCGTATCCCGTTTATCTGTTGCTTTTAGCCTACTGTGAATACTAAAAGACTTGTATTTCGAGAGTACTTATTCAACTCTTTTGACTCTGCAAATTGCCCTCAAAGAATCAAGCCCTCCCCGAGTCCCGATTTCTTTTGGTGCACAAATTGAGGATGCATGAGCTGAAAAGTTTGTTCAATTGAAGTAGGCAATTTCAGCTTTGAAGTCAGGCAAATATTTATTTATTTATTTAGTCGTTTTTCCCCAGGTTCAAGTGAATTTTGACCTTGATGATATGTTAACTTGCATTACTTTTCTTTTATTTGCTTAATCTCAGTAAAGAGCAAATAAAAGATGATTTGGCTCGCACGGCTGATTATTTACTTATCATATACATCACCGGCCACCGACAAAAATAGAAGGAAAAACGCAAATGTACGTAAGTTTAACATTAGCCAAGTTATGAAGGCACGTCTGAACGTAATTAGATTTCGAACATGCTGTTTGGATTTAGATTTGAAATTTTTTCCGAAAAATAATAGGAGTAATAAGTGGAGAGAGATAAAAAAAATGTTAAAAATAAGAAGAATCTAAAGGATATTTTTTGAAAAATGCTTTTTAAAAAGCAAAGAGAACAATATCTTCTTGTACTTCCGTCAAATACAATCAGAGGGCATCAAAATCCATGCGCATTGAAAAAAAATTGAAGATGCAGTAATGTTACACACACATCAAAAGTGCACAGATTTGTTGTGGAGCCTATTACGGGGCCCACACAAATAATTCAAGCCGTTCATTAAATGTAAAATATTTTTTTAAGGGCCGCCGCAAAAACTTGGCTCAATCAAATACTTATAGGTGCTCGATTTAATCATTTAGCTTTCCATTCGGATTTCATGATAATGAAAAGTTAGATGATTGAATCAAGCACCTATAAGTATTTGATTAAGCTGATTTTTTCTCAAGGGCCTTTGAAAAAAATATTGTACATTTAATGAATGACTCAAATCATTTGTGTGAGACCCGAGGTAAGCCCCACACACGGATCTGTGCGCGATCTGTGTGGAGAATTTTTTGAATCACTTTTATTCAGAATCATGGCCATGGCAACTGGCGTCATCTCCCTAAACAAGCTGCTCTCTCTCTCTCTCTCTCTCTCTCTCTCTCTCTGAGTACGTGCGTGTGAATTTCGTCCTAAAACATTGTTGCAAGTGAGGTTCCTGATATCGAAATTTTCTTGAATTTCCGTTGCCAAATCAGATAAGGTTGTGTTCTGAGGGAGGGACATTCCATTTTTCCCCCATATGTAGTTTACACGAATACCTATATATCTCAGGATGAACTTTGGAGTCTCCCTTTAGATCATAAATAAATCTTCTTTTCAGCAGCCTGACGGTGGAGAAGATATAACTTGGCACTTCTTCCGTGATGCTGCTCTGCTCAGCTCTACCAGGAAAGATACATTTTCCTTCGTCAATACCGCACCTAAAGATCAAAGTTATAATGCGTCCGTTGGGTTTGAAGTACCTTCTATTGATATTTGTCATGTTTCTTAAAACAGGTTATTTGGATCTTAATCCTTAATTCCTTATGTACCCAACGTGGTCGCTGCAATGCTTTCTTATGTTGGATTGGCACGTAATATATTGCCCTTATTGGAGGAACCGGTGCGTTAATCGTGCTCAGCATACTAAGCATCTTTTTGTGGAATTTGCTTCCTCAGTTTCTCCAGTTCCGAACATGTCATGGAGACTGCTGTTAAAAGTTTCTGGATATTTTTTTCATAAGATCCCGTGTTATCGATTTTGTTGTTTTCTCTCCTTTAATTTCCACATTAAAATATTTGCATTTGAGCTATTTAGTTCTCCAAAGCTTTCATGGGAGTTCATTTATTTAACTCAGATTCATGCATGATTTTATTTTGTTTTCCTTTTTCTTTAACAATGTTTCATTCCTTTCTTTCTCGGTCAAAGGATTTATAAAAAGAGTTGAATTGTACCCATTGGAATTGCACAGATGCTTTTTGTTTCGCTGGAACTTGAGATTCTTGGCTGTCATTAGCACCCCGATTTAACTGTTCTCTTTTTGAAGGTGATATTTGATGGAAATGTTTTATCATTTTGCGATCTTTTTGTTGCTCACGTTGATCTTCTTATGGGCCAAATACAAAAATCATTGGTCTCTGGCCAGGATTTTGTGGCAACTAGCTAGCTTCCAAATGTAATTGGTATGATGTGCACCTAAAGAAAATTCTTGGCATAGAAAATAGTTTGAGGAATTTTAGAGGCGCACTGGCACTTTAGGCTGTGGTAATAGATAGGCAAAAGTGGAGCTAGAGCCACAAAAGTTCAACTTCAACGGTAGTGCTATTTGAGTGATCATCACAGAACCATGGTGAATTTGAATAACCCATTTTTAGGGGCCCCCGTTTTTTAGGGGCTTTCCCGGGACTATCCCATCCTTCACAGGTTTCAGCCTGCATCACATAACGTATATCAGATGGGAAGCATTGGATGACCTGGTAAACAGAGTAGGTTATGAGCTGTGGCCTATTATTGCAACTGTGTCTTTTTGGTCTGTGAGTTCTAGTCTTATAGAGATATTCCTACAATTGAAGTGCTGATAAGTTACCTTGTGTTCTGTTTGTCTAGGCACTCCACAGTGGTGAACTGCTGTATAATGTTCGTCTAGTTGGTTCTAAATACGTGATTTCTTATTCTTCCACAGGAGTTGATGTGCATGAGCTAGTTATTACCTTACACTTATTTTTACCCCACCAATGTTTGTGGGCTTTATCATGATATGGCCATATGTATGGATGTATTTATATTTTGTATTTGATGTAACTAGTAAAATTACATGGAAGATGCCATCTTCTAAATCATTTGCTTTTCAATAGGCAGTTGCGGAAATTACGTAGGCTTCAAATCGAGAAGCGTGCTCGCTGCTCCCTCAAGCAGTGTCACTTTTTGAAGATGTGAAATAAAAAATGTATGATGTTGAAAAGAAGACAATGAAGGGTTCAGTTTGTTCACAATCACGCTAGGACATTGATATTGATGTCTCTCCCATGGAATCAGGTTCGTATATTTGGAAATTTGTGATGGTTTAATCAATTGTAATTGTCAGATTTGTGACCAAGTTTTTGGGTGAACTCAAACTGTACTTTGATTATTAGACTTGACGCTTGATTTATGAAACAACCTTTGGTGCATTGCATTATAGCAAAATAGGTTTTAAGTTATTCCCAAGGTTTGTTTCCATGTTATTCTTTTCAGACTGTTTGACATTCGGGGAGCACATATGTGATAATGAATGGACACTATGCTCTGTGATTAGAAAATAAACTCCCTCCTTACACTATCATTGTGGTAATTAAATATCCTACATTTCATTTCCTAACCCCAATCAAAATTCACTTTCTTGAAATGGACGTCCTTCCAAAGAATTAGCTAGATACTGGAAAACTTGTTGCATTATGGAAATGCTTCCAGAATCAATACAGTCCTGCAAGCTAAAATGAAGATTTATGCTGCTTAGCTAGCAACTGAAATTAAACAGGTTTTTCCAGTTTGACTCACTTACAGTGTTTCAACAAACTTAACATATTTGGGTTTGTTGTGTCCGAGGATTAAGTAATCCTGTGTCTAGCAGAAGTATTAGAGAATATTTATGTCATGCCACCTCTCTAGGAGACATTAATTCCTTCCTAGAAATGGTGGTAAGTTTGCTAGTGGATTGAATCATTGATTTCTGGCTTGCTGAAATATTGTTTTCTTTGCACTGAACACTTGGCCCTGTCTCACTTTTGAGAAAAAAGAAAAATGTGAAGAGAGGCTAGAAGGATGAGATCCGATACAGATTATTAATTTCATATAAGTGCTGGTTGGTTGTTCTTGCTTTTTTTTTTTTTTTTTCCTTGCGGTAGTTGTCATTTAACTGTTAAAGAAGGGGCAAATGTCTTTGCTTTGATTAATATTTGGTGTGCCTTTATGTTGGCTGGAACTTCTCAGGTGCTGAATATGTTCTCCTCGTGTGTGTTTTCCAGCTGACTTATATAACCTTAACTGTTATACTCTTTTAGATTTCTATAATTTCTTGTTTAGTTTCGTTAAGTGATCATAGATGCGAGCTTAAAGCGTGGGGTTTGTGTGCACATAAGTATGTACATATGTTTGCTTCTGAATTCTTGTTTGGTCAGCTATGGTAACTGTAGGAGTTTTGCTGATTTTTCCCAGCCGAGAAGGATTAGATTTTGAGATTTGATTATCATATTTTGCTGAGGAGAAGAGGGTGGTGTGTGCTTTGATGGTGTTGCTACACCCATAGAGCAATGGGAGAGTATTTTGTTCAGTTTGAATGATTCCAAAAGATATAGAAGAACAATTGGATCTATTTCTGGTTCATGTTTACTGGCTGCAACACCGCTGCTCACTTCAATGAACCAAGCAGCATGCTTGATATCCCTGGATATAGTCGAGGTATAGTTCTTATATTTCTTGTCTGAGTGTGTTGATTTTCCTTTTTGGAAGTGATGAGATGGTTATTAAGCTTAAAACCTGTCAAAGTAATAAAATTAAGTTTCTTTTTTGAAGGAGACTTACTGGATTGATCACCCAATATAGTTTGATTTTTACCATGAAGTGTGTAGAAGATGATAATTTCTGAGTCACAGGATGTTCAAGCAATGCTCTTATGCCTCAAGTTAACGTGGTTCTTGTTCCCTTTTCCCTCACTTACGCCCTCACTTACGGAAGTTCTTTTCTAGGATGGCATTTTGGCACTTGCCAAAGTGGAAGAAGCATTCACGCAGGAGAGGGAGACTAAAGAAGCAGTTAAACAAGTGTGCAAATTTTGTTCGTTTCAAAGTCTTAGTGATACTTTGGATGCTTCTGACGATGAAACTGGTGAAAATAGGTTGCTTCTGGCAATGAATAAAATTTGGCCTTTCTTGGTTGCTTGTACACGAAGTAAGAACCCACTGGTCAGTGTTCTTCAACTTCCTTTTGTTGCTTCTCTTAAAACTAGCATGGATGAATATTACTTCCGCATATTCTCCTTTTGACTCTTTTACTTTATACTGCTATTAAAGGGTTATCCTCCTAATTGTGGTAGCGACAATAAAAAGGGGAAATATAGTACGAAATTGTTCTGACACACCTCCGTTTTTGCTGTAAACTTAAGTAATTTGCAACACAAGCAGATAGTGTTGCAATCTTGTGTTGCAAATGATTGTATCCTGTTATTGAAAATTGGGTTCGACTTCTGCAAAATGATCTTATATATCTTTCACTCTGGAAATTTTCGCGGGCTGTCAGGAAATGTGCAGGCATGATAAGCAACGTCGTGCAAATCTGTGGAGGGGATTTCTTTTCTCGTCGGTTTTATACAGATGGACCCCACTTCTGGAAGGTTTTGAGCACCTCGCCTTTTTAGACTAAACCCATCTCAAAACAAGAAAGAACCCCCTTGCAACTTCTAGAAGTACTTCAATCTCTTCAGATGTCTCAGTGGCGGAGGTTTCAAACCTGAAAGTTGAGGCAGCAGTGCTCAACATGATTGCTGATTTATCCAGAGATAAAAGGATGGCTTCAGCGTTGGAGTAGCGTGCAGTGGCGTTCTTGGGCTTCGCGAGGCGTCTGTGAATGCCTTTGTGGGGCTTGCGTCCATCGATTCTGATCTCATTTGGCTTCTCCTGGCTGATGTCTATCACTCAAAGAAGAGAGACATGCCTTCGCCGCCTGCCTCTAATTTACCAGAAGTCTCTCAAACTTTGGCCCCACCCTCTTCTCCTAAAGGTTATCTTTACGTACACTCAATATGGAGGGCAGAGTTACGGTTTCAACATCGATTTTTCTTCCGTGGAGACGGTTTTCAAGATATTGCATTCCCGGGTTTTTACTTCACAAGTGTACAATTAGGTGTTTTATATATGTATTTGGTGCACATTTAGATTTGTAAATAGGGAAAAGATGACTGTAGTGGTAAGAGTGTCATCTGTAGAATTAGGTGTGTTGCACTTCATCAGTTATTTAGGGTATATCAGCTAGAGCACCATAGGTTTTTGTATATACTACAGGAAGCAACTTGAAGAAGCTTTTTTCAGAGGCAAAATTGGAGCAAATGATGCTTCCATTACCTGGAATATCTTTTTTTTCTTGATTTAGATGTCTCCCTCTTAAAGCTTCATCATTTTTGCTTGTTTTCTTGGAAACAAAAAATCCATGTTGACCTATTGCAAAACTATAGTTATTGATCTGTCAAAAGTAGGTAGGTAGTTTTGACAAGATTAAATCCATATCGCATAGAGCATATACCCAACCATTCAAATCAATCTGAAATGATTGAATTCAGGAGGAGAATAAAGATCGATAAGAGAATTATTTGAATTTGCATGACAAAAGAGGGGTAAAAGGAATTTTGTTTTCCTTGTATGGTTTATGGCGTTTTTGAACTTTAACTTTAACTTTTTTAACTCGTTACTTAAACTAAAAGACTTCTAATGAGTAAGAATTTGAGGAAATCTGAAGGGTAAAATAAACTCTCACACATGGTTTCCTTTATTCTTTCCCTTCTTTCAAAATTAAAGCCAAACAAGAGAGGAATTTAGTTTAAACTTGAATTTTTTTTTTTTTTTGCTCGGCAAAAGAAACATTTTATATAAACTCAAAGGGGTACATTGAGGAGAAAGTACAACAAGAAAAAACTATCCAACCAAAGTTGGATAGAAAGAAACACCTAAAGATTGCATTACAACTTCACTTTTCGTATCCCATCAAGATACACTTTGAAGTCCTCCACTGTGTAAATCTTGATATCAAACTTAGCTTTCATCCACATAGCTACTCTTGTTTTGATTAAATCTGCCACTTCCAAAGCCTGAGATGATGTATTGTTGAAAATATATCCATTCCTCCCTATCCAAATAGACCAAAGGGTTGCAGAGAAACACACCTCCCAGATACATTTCTCCAAGTTCTGAAACCTATTCTCAAACCACCAAGATGCTAGTTCAGCTAATGAAGATGGGCATGCCCACAGGATTCTCCACCAGTCCAGAATATTTAATGAAGATGCTAGTTTAAACTTGAATTTTGGGGGTTAGGGCTTGAAATTTGAAATTGGGGATTTCAATAATTGGAGGAGTTATTGTTTGTCATTGTTGAGGGTCCGACGGTGGTGGTGTGGTGAAGTCAGTAATAAAACATGATAGAAAACGTGATAGATGAAGGGATGTATCTGATTTTTACCTTAACCTTTTTCATGTGCACTTTTCAGCTAGATTTTATTTAATTTTTTACTTAACAAAGGAAGGAGTTCACAAAAAAGAATGGAAATTGGCAAAAATACTAAAAAAATCACACTCACCGACTAAAAAAAATATAAAAAGCTTGAAAGAAATAGCAAATAGTGTGGATTAGTTTTTCCACCTAGCTTAGTAATTTTCAAGTTAAAAATAATGAGCTAACAAAAATAATTTTTAAAATTTTTTTTGCTCATCAAAATCTTTCAAGCAAGATTCATATTGCATATTTTACTTTTAGATTTACTTTTTTGCCATTGTGGAACAGGCATGCATAAAAAATGATAAAAAATAAGGGTGTGTAAAAGTGAATGAACTTTTTTACCGGTAACTTGCCTGAAATATTTTCAGGCCGTCAGGGAAAGAACATTCCAGAAGAATATTGGTAGCTGAGCTCCTTCCTTCTATATTTTTTCTCAGGAGAGAATGCTGAGTGCTGAGTGGAGTAACTAGGGTTTTGCAGCCGCATTCCCCTTCCCAGTGTACGGAAGGAATCAACGCAGGTATTAAACTCCTACATTAGAGCAGTAGCATTGACATTTCTCACTAACACTACTTTTTTTGTTTGTATATAAAGAGGATTTGAAATTCTCTTTCATTTCAAAGATATAACCTGTACCCATGCTATTCATATTCACCTGGAGATTGTTTGTCTTTAAATTATGGGGGGAAAATTAAATTGTTGAACTCTGCATAGAATTTCAACTCAATCCAAACCACGATCATGCGTAAACAATCACATAATACAGAGAGAGAGATTTGAAACTCTAGGTAGAAATTAGGAATCATACACAAGTACACTCTGTGTGCGGCTCACAAATAAGCTTATCTTTTCCCTTTTATAGCAACTCACTTCCTTAATGAATGATTATGATTATTTTCATCTAACGGTCTATATTCTTCTTCTAGAATCCTCATACAAAATATTTTATTTTTGTTTATAACTCAAAAATATGCTATGGTGTCCCCGGTCATTTTGGGGACACCGTAATTTTTGTAATAACTTTACCATTATGAGCATAACTAAAACTCATTACAAGTATAACAAAACCCAAACAAACAAGGCATAACCAAAGAACATCCAAAAAATCAACCAAGGCATAACTAAACCCAACTAAGACATAACAAACAAGTTGCCTTGTTATGGTTTTGTTATGTTTGTAATGAATTTTGATTATACTTATAATGATTTTGTTATGCCAAAAGTTACGGTGTCCCCAAAAGGACTGGAAACACCGAAGTCGTTCCCCTAAAAAATATTCTAGAGTGGATTATACAATCTTCAACTCTTTAGGTCCCTCTATTTCTAGAAACTTCCAGAAAGATTAATAACATTATGCAACATTGTGCCCTCCAAAAGTGGAAGTTTTTGCGTGGATGGCAGTCAAGGAGAAAGCAGCTCCCAGGTCTCTACTCCTGAGTAGAAACATGATAAGTGAGATTCAATTAGCCTTATGTCCTCTCTGTTTATTGCATCTTGAAACACATCAACACTTGTTTCTGCATTGTCATTTCTCTTAGGCTGTATGGTCAGAAATTTTGGCTTGGTGGAATATCAAAAGCGTGTGCACACCCTCAGTTCCTGTCTTAGCTAGCTGGTGGTTTTCTCATGGGTTTCACAACCTGGAGGAAAATATTTGGGAATCCTGCTTCTGTACTCATCAAAACAGCCATGGGAGGTGGGGGGAACTTAGTCAAAACTAGAGTCACGATGTGAATGAAGGCGAAATTCGACATCAAAGTCTACACCGTGGAGAATTTTAAGATTTTCTTAGATGGTATTAGAAAAGTGAGATTGTAATTTAGTCTTTACGTGTTATCCAACTTTCAATATGTTTTTATTTTTTGTGCATCATAGCTTCTGGAGCTAAGATCTTTTCCCTCGATGTACCCCTTTCGAGTTCTATAAAATATTTCGTTTGCCGAGCAAAAAAAAAAACATTACGCAACATTATAGACTGTTATAGAACAGTCCGGATTATTGTCTTATCTTCTAGAGAGTTTTTCGTCTTTATAGAATACTCTTGAACCCTCTAAATCTTACGGGCTCTTTTAGAATTATTTACTCTATTACTCTCCCCGTCCTTCAATAAATATTCGGACTGCAAACCTAAGTCTTTACAAAAAATATTTTTTCATTAAAAAAGTTTTAAAAAGATTCACAAATCAATTGATATCGATGAGTTCTTTCAAGATGTGAAAAAAAAATTTTGAATTTTTTCAAGAAAAAATTTATATTTTTAAAGGCCTAAGTTTGCGGGTCGAATATTTATTTAGGGACGAATGAAGTACATAGGATTCTAGATCTATGGATTGTAAACCAGTATTACCACTAATTTATTAATCACAGACAAACCACGTAGTCAGCTTAATATTAAACCACGTTTAAGTTTTCCAGCAGGATAATATAGCGCCATTTTTTTTTTTTTTTGTAGCTTTATCTTATAAAAAAGGTTTTTCTATTTAGCGAAAGAGAAACAGATCGAGTAACAATTTGGTTTTTTATATTTGATTGATTCAATCCAAACACATCCGATTAAAACTGAGTAACGAAATCATAATCAACATTGTTTGAATTTCAACTCAATCCTATCTACGTTCATGGGTTATAAACAAATGCATAATCCAAGGACTACGTAGAATCGTAGATCAATGCACGAGAGAGAGAGAGAGAGAGAGAGAGAGAGAGAGAGAGAGAGAGAGAGAGAGAGAGAGAGAGAGAGAGAGAGAGAGAGAGTCTTTGCCACATGAAGCATTTGACGGGAATATTAAAAACTTCAGATTACAAATCGAGTATTTTGCCAACCATAATTAAAAGGTGGGTCAAATATTTTGAAATCCGTTCATATCATGAAATTTCAATGCTTTCATAAACTCCCTTAGCCTGTTCATAAAAAAATAAAAAAAGGACCTCCCCCAGCCCCACAAATGATGTTTAAAATCATCATTCACACCATAACAGCCCAACGACCATACACCATTTTTGGTACACTGGATTGCATGGGACCACCTCAGAGTCGCTATCAAAATTAATCTCAATCGAATTTCGATAAAAGCTTTTGGTCTTTGTGAATTCAAGAACCAAATATCGAATGAATTGGTCAAAGTCCTTATTTATGTTCAGATCTTATTTATGGTCTTTGCCAATGACTCGCTGCAAAAGTCCAGCCCGTTGGCCAAATCAAGACTAAGGTTCTAGCCCACTTCATTTTTTTTTTTATTATAAATTTTATGTGATGGGAAGTTAGGTTATCTGAGCTTAGCTAGGGTGTCGATACTGTTCCATTAGTGAACCGATCAAGACATCAACTCGAACCTAGGTAGTAAGTGCAGCTTCATGACCGTTGTGTTAGTTAACTGTCCAATTCAGCCCGCTTCTATTAGGTGTAGGGCGCTGCTATTCGCAGCCCTCTATTTACTCCCATAGCCCGTTAAAAATTTTCAATTATACTCGACAGTTAGTTACCGAAATTGAGATATATTTTCAGTGTCCAATTACCGAAATATAATATTTTTTTCAACAGATATTTACCGAAAATGCATGTTCGGCAGTTGTTTACTGAAAGTTGAACATATTTTCGACATGTAGTTACCGAAATATAATATTCTTTTCAACAGCAATTTACCGAAATGTTATTTATGATTTTCAACAATCATTTACCGAAATGTAGCGGGCTACGGGAGTAAATAGAGGGCTGCGAATAGCGGCGCCCTAGGTGTACAATACCGTGTCAATATTGATAAGGGCAAATTTCACTCAGACCCCCTGAGGTATCTGACAATGACAGAAAATATCCCTCAGTTTTCAAAAATGACAGAAACCTCCCCTATTTCACAGTTTGGGTTTCATTCCGTTAGTTCCGTTAGTAAAGTGGACGGAAAATGTACGAAAATGTACAGAAAATGAAATCTTCAATCTTATTTAGTTCTACAGCTATCTTAGGGCTCTCATTGAAAGTCCTAGAGCCAAAAATTAATTGTGACCATTTAGGATAAAATAATTAAAAAAATAAAATCTTCGTACCGATTCAAACGAATTAAAATTTAGAGCATTTAAAATTTTGCTCTTTATTTGATTTTAGGGCTTTCAATGAAGAGCAAATACTTAAGTGCTCCAATTTTCAATCCATTTGAATCGGTGCGAAAATCTTATTTTTCTGATTATTTTATCCTAAAGTACAATAATTAATATTTAGTTCTAAGATTTTCAATGAGTGCCTTAAGATAGCCATAGAACTAAACGAAGAAGAGATACTTAAGTGCTCCAATTTTTAATTCGTTTGAATCGGTGCGAAGATTTTTATTGTTATCATTTTATCCTAAATGATCATAGTTAATTTTTGGCCTCAATGCTTTCAATGAGAGCCCTGAGAGAGCCGTAGAACCAAATGAAGAGAAGATACTTAAGTGCTCCAATTTTTAATCCGTTTGAATCGGTGCGAAAATTTTATTTTTCTGATCATTTTATCCTAAAGGGTCATAATTAATTTTTTGCTCTAGGACGTTCAATAAGAGCCCTAAGATAGCTGTAGAACTAAATAAAATTGAAAATTTCATTTTCCGTACATTTTCTGTCCATTTCACTAACGGAACTAACGGAATGAAACCCAAACTCTGAAATAGGGGAGGTTTCTGTCATTTTTGAAAATTGAGGGGTACTTTCTGTCATTGTCAGATACCTCAGGGGGTCTAAGTGAAATTTGCCCTATTGATAATTAAGGTAAAGAAAAAGAGAACAAAATTGTTGACAAGAAAAATGCTTAAATGGAAATTAAAGTACCTAACTTCGGATGATTGGTTTGCGCCATCAAGGAATCATGCAGCTTCATTTTTCTTTTTCTTTTTTTGAACTGTGAAAAAATTTCATTAATCTTCGAAATTGTTACAAAAATTAATAGAAATAAGGAGAACGACATCAAATTTGTTACAAAGTTAAAAAAAATTCTACACCCAGTTCGAGACTCAAACTTTCAATTGGCAAGATAGATATCAAACAAGAAAATCCAAAAGGATAAAGCCCACACCTAATGAGCCGAAATTCAAAATATCTATTAGGACAAGTCCAACCCAAAAACCCAAAAGAAAAAAAAAATCCTAACACAACAACAGTAAACAAAACCGTGGCCCAGCACCAACTTGGACGTCACAGGCTCACAGCCAACTTTCTCCACCAATGGATCATCGCCTTGCCGTTAGACCAAAAACCAGTAACCCTCAGGAGAGAAACCGGCGGCATCACCGAACAAAATCACACGAACCAAAGCTCTGACGACTGACCCCTCGGCTCCCACGCCTACTCCAAACCACCGCGCCTCCCGCGAAAACTAGCAACGGAGAACACGGGAAGAGAGCCAGAACAGCGGGAGAGAAGAGGAGGAGGGATGGAACACAGCCATCAAGCACCGTGAAGGCAGAGACAGAAACCCACCCAAAACGAGCCCCGCACGCCGTTAGGCCCAAGATGCATGGAGCTTCTTGGGGGTTGGAGGGGATGGCTCTTAATAAGAATTGAACATTGCCTCTGTGCATGGGAGTATAAGAAAGACACTAACTGCACTCCACTCTATTTGCACTTCTCGATGGATTTGGTTTGGTTCAGTTTTGATTGTCGTCCAAATAGAATCGCACGACTACTAAAACCAACTTACAGAAAAAAAAAACACGTACGCTAACTAAATCCACTAATGTTAAAAGCATCTCATTGTCCACACGTTAGCTTACAATTCTCTAACCCCAACATAAATTTCATAACTGATCCCTCACTCTTTGACGCTCATGACTGCGCTACTTGGGCCCTCCCCCAATCAATTTCCCTCTTTCTTTCTCTTCTTCAACAAAGTTGATTTTTTTTTTTTTTGTAAATTTCGCTGCACTTGTTCTTCGTATGAGATTGGTTTTTCCAATATTGTACTCCCTCCTCCCCAATTTAGTTGTCATTTTTAAGAGTTTGTATTACTTTTCAATTAATTATATATCTTGTAATTTATAATGTTTTAGGTGATTTCGAAAACATTGAATTATAGGACAAATCAAGATCAATCCAACAAGATCTATATTGGATATAAAATTCATTACCACTTTAAAGATATAACTAATTTTTTAATCCAGTTAGAATAGAACTGAGACAAGTAAATTGGGACAGAGGGAGTATACATTATATAGCGAGGTGTTAGTAAGTTTGTACACAAAAAATTTCAAAGACTATTCATAGTCCATGAATCCCAAACGTTTACGACGGAGATTGAATCTTTAAGGCCCCGATTGGATGGTGGATGAAGGAGGGAGATGAAGTAATGAGGGGGATGAGGGATTGATGTGACACTTTTAATTTGGTTTGGCAACAAAATTGACACCTAGACCAAATCATCCAAAGTCATTGTTAGGAGGGCTATTATTTATGGATGTGTTTCAACCAGTTATTATTCTCTCCGTCCGGATTTAATTGTCTCTAATTCTATTCTAACCGGCTAAAAAATGAGTTATATCTTTGAATTCGTAATGAATTTCATATCGAATATGGATCTTGTTTGATAAATCTCGATTAGTTACATAATACAATATTTTCAAAATCGCATAAAACATTATAAATTGAAAAATATAATCGATTGAAAAATAAAACGAACTCCAAAAATGGACTATAAAATCCGAACGGATGGAGTAATTAATAAAGGCAGATGAGGCCTTCTCATCCCCCTCCCCCAATATTTCAACAACAAAATAACTTTATCCCTTTATTTTATTCATTATCTAAACCAAGTATTCCCTCTGTCCCATTTTCATTATCCATTTTTGAATTGCGTGTCATTTTTTTATTATTTATATCTTTCAATCTATAATGTTTTTCATAATTTTGAAAACTTTATATTATAGAACTAATCGAGATCTATCAAATAAGATCCATATTGCATATTTTTTAAGATCACACTAAAAGATAAAAAGCAAAAAACAAAAAAGACACAATCAAAATAATAGACAAAAAAAAAAGGGACAGATGGTACTATTTTATCCTCTATTTTTTAATGTTTTATTCAAATTAATTATTTTTTATCCACCCTCCATAAAAATTACATCAATACGAAACTACCCTCCGTAAATAAAGTATCGCTCTATTGTTTTATCCCCTCCATAAAAATAAAATCTGCAAAACTCATCCCGCATCTATTCGAGCCCTATAAGTTGACAAAGTTAATTGTGAGCAGATTGCTGTTGCTTTCCGGCATTCTGCGACCAAACGTATAATCAAACGGCAAATCAGTTCAGTAGAAGCCTGCCGGAGAGGTTGTCCGTCTGTCTGGCTTTCTACAGTGTCTAGTTCCCTCGGCGGCACGCGTCCAAAAGAAAAATCCTTTCGTTTGGCTTGCCTGTCATATTCCGACACGTGTGCAAACCCTGCCTAACGTACTGTACAACTTGACGACGTTTATATCGTACGGCTACTGCCGCCGTTATCACCCGGGCACTGTAGATCCCACCACGCCGAATCAGAGCCTGACACGCGTAGATTTTGTTTTGCTCGTTGACAGTTGACAATCTTTTCCGTTCTGGCAGAAGGAACGCTCGTATACGTAGGATACTCCATAGTCCATGGGAAATTTAGACAAAACAACCGGTCCACGGGTACCGACTAAAATGCACCGATGATGTATAGATTGACGAGCGGAACTCACTTTCAGGTCTCGCCAAATGATTTCGATCGTTAATCAATTTTACAATATTTTTTCGAGTGGCTTGTAGAAAAATTAGTTTAATTAAATAACTGTAAGTGTTTGTTTCAATGCACCTATTTTTCATCTAGAATCCTGTTAATTAGCTTAATTGGATCATCTGAGAGGAACTCGATAGCGGGTCTGCCGTGCCGATCTGTGCATTGCTGTGATCGATTCCCGTGGGATTTTCGTTGGACAAATGTCTAGCCCCTTCCTCTTTTACTTCACAACGAATACTATTTTGTCCCAAGTAAAAAATAAAAAATAAAAAATTCTAATCGGACAACGCATGAACAAAATAAAGGTTATCTTTGAAAAAATAAACTACAAGTCAAGAATGAGTTCTAGAACACAATTCAGGACAACACATGACCAAATTATATCAATTATATTGCTACCGATGTCAACCAGAGTGATTTTGCAAAATATAAGATTGCAACATTGGAACAAAACCCATTTTCTAAATTTTTTGTAATATAAATTTATTTCGAAATCATATCAAACGATCGTTGATCAAGCTAATTAAAAATTATGAACGGTACCGATCATTGAAGTGTGATTGAAAAAAAAAATTGAACCGGAATTGGAAAGAATGTTATCTCCAATTCATTTAAATGGATTGGAGAGGAGCTAGATTCATTCAAGAGCTAAAACATAATAAATGATTCAAATTATTTTTTAGACCTAGGAAACGAGGCAAAATCATTTCATTTTGTGTAAAAAAAATGGAGTGTTTGGATCGGCCACCTACACATATCGGATGCCGTTGATACCCGCGAGGACCCACTCGGTTTTTTTTTTTTAGAATTTTTGGTCGGCTCCGATCAGCCGTCTAGTGGCCGGAGTGGGCCCGGCGCGGCGTCGGGAATCCCCGGTTGGGATTCTCAGACTTTCTGAAAAAAAAAAACCCAGTGCGTACATAAACTAGTGAAATACTGCAAATTTTACATGATTACATCTGAATATCATCTAAAACAAATTGCGTCACCGCAAAACTCACTGAAACACATGTGGTTAATTGATACATGTTAAACGTCTTGACGCGGAAATGTGATACCTAAATACTACGTTTAGTAATTTTTGCTTGACACTAAAAAGAAGACGATTGTACATGTCGACGATCTCTTTTTCTAGTTTGTGTCGCAATTGAAAAACTGTTCAAAGCGACACCACGTGACGGTGTCCATTTGTTTCGATAAGGGTACACCATACGATGATAAAGAGAAGAAGAAGACAACAACAACAACAACTGGAAACGTTTTCATTTCCAACCGAGCCCACCAATGAACACAAAAGGTACCCTATCCACTTCAAAACCCTTGAGACAAAAGGGTGCGCTATATTTATATTCGAGCTCATTACTTTGGTTGATCTGATCTGATGGGACGCAGATTGATTTGAATCGAATGTTTCAGGCCGCGAATTGTAGGCCTCAATCGCAGGTGGTCGTCAGTCATCAATCATTCCGCTCATAAAGTCTCTGTTTCGAGATTTTTATTTTCACCCGCGTGCTATCAATTCTGGTATTGGACCTGTATCCATACGGGTCTTTTCTCCGATTTGGAATTGAGTCGATCATTCGTGAGCGTGAGCAATGGATGAGTCTTTTTACCGATTTTAATTGAGTCGTCCCCCGTTTGCGAGTGATGAATTGATTAGTTCTCCAAATTAACTGGTCCATGTATAGAAGAAGCAAATTGCTAGTGCAGTTGCAAACATGATCAGCCCTGTCAAAAGGCATGCAAGTTCGCCTTTCTCACGCCAAACGCTAGGGGTCTGTTTGAGTAGAAAGAAAATTGCGTCGGAAAGAGAGAATGAGAGAAAGTAGGGTGAAAGAAAAGAAAGTGAAAAGAGATTTTATTTTCTTACATGCGTCTGGTTAAAATGAAAAGTTTTGTACCATACGGGTCTTTTCTCCGATTTGGAATTGAGTCCATCATTCGTGAGCGTGAGCAATGGATGAGTCTTTTCTCTGGTTTTAATTGAATCGTCCCCCGTTTGCGAGTGATGAATTGATTAGTTCTCCGAATTAACCGGTCCATGTATAGAAGAAGCAAATTGCTAGTGCAGTTGCAAACATGATCAGCCCTGTCAAAAGGCATGCAAGTTCGCCTTTCTCACGCCGAACGCTAGGGGTCTGTTTGAGTAGAAAGAAAATTGCGTCGGAAAGAGAGAATGAGAGAAAGTAGGGTGAAAGAAAAGAAAGTGAAAAGAGATTTTATTTTCTTACATGCATCTAGTTAAAATGAAAAGTTTTGTAAGGATCTTGCAAGGAAAAACATATATTTATTAACTTACCCTTACCATACATCATAGATCACGGTAGAAAAGAAAAAGTTGCGGACATGATGGGAAGTCATAAGATGTGGCAAAATTTTCTTGTATTTTTAACAAGAAAATTGAAGTTATGTACTCATGCTTTAATGAGTTGTGCAAGAAAATTCACTTTCTTACACTTTCTTGTATTTTTGTGCTAATCAAACACGAGAAAAGTATCATTTTTTTTTTCTTGCATTTTCTATCACTTTCACTCTATTAAACAGGCCCTAGAGGAGGGTTTTTTTTTTGGTTCACCGACCCTAGAGGAGGTTGTTACAGGTCATTCAATGTTGGATGTAGGATAATGGTTATTTTTTTTTTTTTTTTATGGAAATTTTCATGCGTTGAATAACTAGATAATATTAACAGTGGTGAGCATGAATGGTATTTGGTTAGTTTTGTCAGAAAAAAGAAATAAATCAATTTTTACAGGATGAAAAGTTTTTGAAAATGAGCTCAATCCGCAAAATTTAGTTAAGCATATTCAAACATGTGGATTAAGATTGAGTTTCAGTTTTGAACTACGGTTTAGTTGACATTAAAAAGAATTTGTCGGTCAAAAATACGTTCAATAAAAGGAAACTATTTGAATTAAAGCATTACTTCAATTGCCACAAAGAGAAAAACTCAGGTGTTGTTCCACTAAGAACTTTTAGAATTTTTTTTGTTTTATTCTTATTCAATTTTTTATTTTTTTTTACTTTTGTTAGTTTTGTGCCTCACTACTTTGGATTTCCTATTCGTCTCGTCAAGACAAATTGGAAAAGTAAAAAAATTATGACTTTTACCCAAATATTTTGAAAAATAATTTACTGTTCAGCCAAAAAAAGTAAAAATTTTTTTTGTGTTTTTTGGCTTAAAATTGGATATTTTCAAAAATATTTGGGTAAAAGTAAAAAATTCTTATTTTTTCGATTCCTCTCATCAAGATGAATCATTAATCCACAAAAGTTTGACGCAAAATTAATGAATGCAATTTTTTTTTGAATAAGGACAACTTTCAAAAAGTACTACTCCCTCCATCCCATTTTCATTGTACATTTTTGAATTGCGTGGCATTTTTAATTGTTTATATCTTTTAATCTATAATTTTTTTCATAATTTTAAATACTTTGTATTATAGAATTAATCAAAATCTATCAAACAAGATCCATAGTGCATATTTTTCAAAATCCACTCTAAAAATATAGGTAATAGATATAAAAGAGACAAATAGAATAATGGACAATGAAAATAGAAAAATAGGAGGGGCTATAGTGCATTCGCCACACTACACCGTGTAGTGCAGTGTAGTGCGGTCGGTCTGAGTAATGGGGGTACTAAGTGGAGAGAGATAAAGAGAGAAATGATTGGAAGTAGAGGGAATTTTTTTAAAAATACTTTTCAAAAAGAGAAGCAAACACAGCATAAAACATCCAAAATAATTGAATTTTGTGAAAGTGAGAATTGAGAAGTGAACGTAAAACAAAAATTAATAGAGAGTGGGAGTGAAAAGTCATATCGAAGAATTGTGTGACCTATAAAGAAGTCTTTGACCCAATGACATTAAAGGTGCGTCTAGTTGCCAAGAGAAATAAGGTAGTGGGACTTCAACTACCATTCTAATTAAGGTAACGAAAATTGGACTCCACATTACAAGTTTGACCAATTTTCAGTGCAGATATATTATTGCATATATTAAGAGTTTTAAATACAAATATTATGATTTTAAGGTTATAAATTCAAGATGTGTATTGTATTACTTCCAAATTTTAAAACGTATGACATGGTGTTTGATGATTAATCTTTCATTTAAACATTTACGTTGCAGCTCATTGATTTAAGAACACAAGTCATCATCAAAAGTACGAAAAATAACATGTGGGGATCAAGAAAATAATTTTGAAGTAACGTTTGTTGTAGTAACTTTTAAGATATTTTTTTCTATTCATTACAAAAGAGTTATTTAAGAAAAAACCCAAGGAATTTGTAAGAGCATTCCCATTGTAATAAGCAAATGGGCTTAGAAAATAACTAAATTTCACTCATTGTAATAAGTAAAGTTACAAGCCTTTTAACAAATAACTAAATTTCACTCATTTCATAATCAAATTCAACAACGTACTTTTACTAATAATCAAAACTCAAAAACGTCCAACATTGAAATCATCTTATCGAGATGAATAATTTGGTGTGGTCGGATGCGTAATTGAAACTCGTTTGTGATTGAATAGATGTGCATTGTGTATTATGGGGTTTTTTTTTTGTTAGGGATGCAAAAATAACCTATGTGGAGGTAGAAGTTGTTAAGTTTAATTATGAACTAAATGGATAATCAAATGCTAACGTGACACATTTTGATTATTGGTTTTGATTATTACTATTCCGGATGCTCTAAAGTGGTCAAGATTCGAAACTTAGAAATTTGCTCCATCGCAAAAGGTTTAAAAGTTTCAAAGCCTCTTGAGTGATGGTGCTGCGTCACCGCTGTACACCATTCGAATCGTCTGTTCGGCAATTCAATTAGTCCAAATCTCATCTCCACTGTACAAACATTCAAGCCGTTCATTATCGAGATGAGATTTGAACCGTTAAATTGTCAAACGGACGGTTCGAATAACAC
The DNA here is from genome assembly GCA_019656835.1 of Rhododendron ovatum. NCBI lineage: Eukaryota > Viridiplantae > Streptophyta > Magnoliopsida > Ericales > Ericaceae > Rhododendron > Rhododendron ovatum. The sequence continues at coordinate 28,963,999 of CM033790.1, read as the reverse complement.
ACAACAGTACCTCGCATAGCACCATCTCTTATTTCTCCTTTTAAGTGTTGTCAACTCTTTTAAGGGTTCGCATGGAGTTCTACCCACGAGTGATTGGTGGATGTATTTCCCGATCAATTACCACTATAATCCGGTGGACAATGCCAAAGTAAAGTTTACCTAACCACTTATCGATCGACACGCGGGTTTCCATTTTAAGGTTTCGACGTAAGTCTGTTTTGGTAGTGAATGTATAGTGAACGTAGTACTAGTAAAAAGTAAAATTAGAGAGCATTCCTACCACGCAACAAACTATCGCGTGTACCTTACCTTCCTAGTTCCTATCCAATCCAATCCATGCCCTTCACTTCTCTTTATTTTTGCAACCAGAAAGTCTATCACTATCGCTCTGTTTCATCGCTCCCTTTATTGTCTTTAATTTTGATTGTTTAATAGTATTTTGAACTGTTTGAATTTTAAAAGGCTGCTCCAAGAAAGAGTAACTATTCTCTAGAAGAGTTTTTTTTTTCAAATCCAGACCATTATTTGTTAGGACGAATAGTGAGATTGAGCGCTGCTGTGGTGAGAACGGTGAAATAGTGGTAGGAATAGCATCACTATTTCGCAACCGCATGGATCAACTATATTATATGTGCGTGCGCGCATAAAATCCTCTTGCTCCCTCTATATTGTTATTAGCAAAAAAAATTGTATTAGCTAGTAAGAGTAATTTTTACCAGAAAGTGGATTAACAATGAGTGTCATGCCTCTTTACTCATATTAGTGATTTTGATAATTTAGCATTTTACTAGTTTTTTTTTTTGTATTATTGATCGCGATGCCGAAAATAATTTACGTTGAATACTAGGATGGGAGGCGGGAAAACACAAATCCTATCCGAAGCGGGAACGGATTACCCAAAAAGAATTCGGCATAATTTAGGGCAGGTTTAGAGGGTATAAAAGATTTTTCAATTCGAGAACGGAAGAAGTGAAGTCCGACCTGATCTGACCCGTTGCCATTCCTATTCCTAACCGCAAGAGAGATCGTGGGATCTTCACTTGCTACTAGTGAGAGTGGGGATGAGGTATTTGAAATGCTTAGCAAAACATGTAAGTGAAAATCCAAAAAAAGGAAAAAAAACCTAACCCTAGCTCTGATTTTTGTTGTGGGGATCGCAGATGTAATAAATCCTGAGGTTAAAAACAGAGAATCCAAAGAAAGAACAAATCCAAATAAAGCACAACCACAGCCACTCTCTCTCTCCTCTTATGTGTACATGCACATGTATGTATGCATATCTATCTTTTTCCATCTTTAATAAGTCTCTCTCTAGCTAGGGTTTCCATTTCCTTCCAACTCTTTCTTTCACCCTTTTGGGCTAACGCTTGCGTACTACCTCAGGAAAAACAGGATTCATCTGGTAGCTCCAAAGAGGAGAAGGGTGATAGATACAACATTACTTATAGATATTATATAAAAGGAAAGAGGGGAGACAGAGAGAGAGAGAGAGAGGAGAGAGATGGGGAGGGGGAGAGTGGAGCTGAAGAGGATAGAGAACAAAATAAACAGGCAAGTGACTTTTGCGAAGAGGAGGAATGGATTGCTCAAGAAAGCTTATGAGCTCTCTGTGCTCTGTGATGCTGAGGTGGCACTCATCATCTTCTCCAACCGTGGCAAGCTCTATGAGTTCTGTAGCACCTCCAAGTAATCTCTCTCTCTCTCTCTCTCTCTCTCTCTCTCTCTCTCTCTCTCTCTCTCTCTCTCTCTCTCTCTCCTCTTTCTGTTTCGACCTTAAACACAGAGAGATATATGACATTAAATTCTTTTTCTTGAGGGTTTTTCTTTTTGGTGTACGAGGGTTTGGATCCGTCATTTAGAAACACTGTCTACTTTTTTTTAATTTTGATTTCTAGGTTTTTCTTTTTTCATATCACTATGTCAAATTTCATTAATTTTAAAAGATCAGAAAATGAAATCAATCGGCGTACTATGAAAAGGAATTGATGAATGAGCGAGAGAAAACAAATTTTTTTTTTTTCTAACATTATCAAAAGCAAAACCTCAGCTCACCCCTCTGCTTCTGGATTACTAGGTTTGGTTGTGATCTGCTCATCTCGATGTACCTTTTGTCGAGTTATTAATAAAATTATATTTTTGCCGATCAAAAAGAAAAAAACGACGAAGAAAAGGTGAGTGATTAAGAATACTAAATTTTCTAGTTACAGATCGATTGACCGTCGTATGATGCACACAAATCCACGCACTTGATTCTCTCGTGGTCAATTTTGGGTCTTTATTGTTTTCGTTCTTTAACTAAAGTCTTGATCTTTACTTTCTCTTTTAATTTTATTTAAAAATTCTCTTTTTAAAAGGGGGAAAACGATCAAATTATTTGGTTTTTGGTAGAACTAGATCTGTTCATATTGATATGGTTAACCGATTTAACGATTTAAGCACTCCGGCCCTCTTTGTGTATGAGAGAGAGTTCATATATATTTTGGGTTGAACTCTGTTCAACATTAATTTTTTGATTGCACCAGTTTTTTACTCGTCGGAACTAGCCTTAATTCTAATCAATGAACATATATTTTCCAATAAAAAACTCTTAGAAGTTCAGTTTGTAATTTTCATTTCAGTTCTCCTTCTACTATACTACTATGTGTGGAATTCGTGTCAATAAATTTTTTGTCAATAAAAAAATTCATTTCAGTTTCGTTGTTTAGTTGCAGTGTGTGTATATATATATTTGATCGGCAAAAATTTTTATTAAAGAGAACTCGATAGGGTACATGAAAAAAAGGGTAAGCTAAGGGGAGTAGAAGAGAAAAAGCAAAGAAAAGACCCAATCGGCACAACCCAAAACAGCAGCACCCGGAGGCAACATAACCGGAAAACCGCAGAAGAACCACCTCCTAAAGCACTCCAAAACCTCGGACAAACGAAGCAGCAACACTAAATGAATTAATGGCCGGTGACGGTATTCGATCGCCTAGGAGGGTGGAAATGAATAGGCAAATCTGCAGAACACTACATGAATTAATGCCAAGAAGCCTTAATTTATTAGATTAGATTGTTTATTCAATAGCAATCCAAAAATAGAATATCCACTTTTTTTTTTTATCGGCAAAAAGATTATATTATTAGAATATCCACTTTTAAGCACCCAAGTGAAAACCTTAATGTCATGAACAAACACATCTGAGTTTTGTTTAACCAATTGGGTCTAGTTCGAATTTATTTACCTGCGCGTGAGTATTCTTCCCTTAGAGGTCGGGGTTCTTCTTTTCTTTCTTATTTCTTTTTTATGATGGACTTATTTACTGTATTGGTTGAGTTGTTAGACTTAGTTATTTCGTGGACTCTCACAATAGATATGTAGTGTACCATGCATGGTTTGTCCTTTGTAATTCATACATGGTATAAATGATCTTTTCTATCGATTGACATAAAAAAAACACTATGAGAAAAATTAAAGGACCTTACTTTCGTGTGCTTTCCGGAGTATTTCTTTGATTGTCTGGGTATTCTCTTTCTTATTTAACAAGGTTATTTGAAAATCGTTTTGCTATATGCCTTTATAGACCCTCAATGTTCAAAATTCAATTCCATACAATAGCATATTCTGTTTCTATTATATAGTATATAACATAGCATTTCCCAGTCCGAATCTGATTTTCTTATATGGGTGTCAATCTATATGGGATACATACATATAGGTTGATGCTTGCCTAATCTTGTCCTACTCTCAATGTACCCTTGTTGAATTATAATAGAATTCCCTACTACTGATATCGGAGGAGGAATTAGTTAGTTAGTGCACAGAGGTCAAAAGCGGTCCATAATCTTAAACCCCAAACGCTTTTAACAAGGCTAAAACCCTAGTCTTCCTTGTGGAAGGTCTAAGGATTACCGCTAAGCATTATTAGTAGAAAATGAAATTACTGATTGAATAGAGACATCAAAGTATCTGTCTCCACAAGGAAATTCCCATAATTTTTTTTTCTAAGCAAAAAAGATTTATTAATCTTTATAAAGAATTACAAAGATTAAAAGGATTAAGGGCACACCGGCGTAAAGCCACCCAAGACCTAAAGGAAGGCAAAACGCCAACCGGAAAATGAAAACAAACTAAGACCGACCTAAAAACACCAAGACCTAACAAGTCAAAATGAAAATCAAAGCACCAATCCAAACAAATCTGGAAAAGCAGCCCAAGCAACCAAAAAAGAAAAATCAACGCACAACGATCCAACCAAGGGGGCCAAACCTCAGAATTAAAACTCCGAGGAAAGGGAAGCTCATTTCTCAATATCATCGAGATCCTCTAAATCATCCTCCTCCTCTAGGTCATTGAGAGTGTTGATCCTCTCAGCTAATTCGTTTTCCTACATTTCAACAAATTTCCTTAACAAGAAATTAGGCCCCCCTCTAGGCTCAATGCCTAACCTATGACCAACGTCCAGAGTTTTCTGAGCTTCCTTGAACAAAAACGAAGAAGAAAGACTCGTCTTTTTCCTAAGGATTTGGTCATCGATTTTAACACCAATCTCCGCGATATATTTTTTCTTTATAATCTTCCTCTTTGATCTTCTCACTCTCCTTTCCAATTTAAGGATGGCATTAAAGGACAATCTATCACTAGAAACGCATCTCTCCACTCTTCTCTGCATACCAACCCCAAGAAATTGAAAATCATATTGGTCCCCTTTCAGAGATTGGATTTGTGAAGCCTCCTTAGATTGGTCCCCTCTTGATAGTTGTTACTCACCCAGGACTGAGTGCACCAACTAGCTACCTTCCTTTGGGTTCAAATCTACTATAAGATCTATTCCCTTTTACTTGAGAACCTTTTTTTTTTTTTTTTGCTCGACAAAACGAAGAATTTATTGACTCAAAAAGGGTACATCGAGAGAGGAACTCACTAAGCACAAATGCTTATTGAGCAAAGAAAACAAAACAGGAAAAGGAAAATAACAACATTGGACCATCCAACAGAAAGTTGGATCGCACCAACCCTAACATAAAGTTAGGGCTGCAAATGAACCGAGCCGCTCGCGAGCTCGGCTCGTTAGTGGCTCGTTCAAGCTCGGCTCGGAAGTTAAATGAACGAGCTCGAGTCGATTTTTTCAGCTCGTTTTGTAAACGAGCCGAGCTCGAGCTAGGGTAAGCTCGGCTCGAGTCGGCTCGCGAGCCGGGGTATATATACTTAAATTTAGGATTTTTATTGTTATTTCATAATTTGTTTTTTCTGTTTTCACTTTCTAGTCAACCAAAGGATGCGAGAGCACACACATACCAGTACACCCCCGCTCCATAGGAAAATAAAAGATATATACCTTCACAATCAAAATATTTTTGGTTGTATTAGGCCTATGTGAGGATATATATACAATTTTCGTTGGTTCGTTAAGGCTCATGAACAAGCTCGAGCTCGAGTCAAGCCAAGTCCTGCTCGGCTCGAGCTCGACTCGTTAAGTTTTCACTGAGCTCGAGCTCGAGCTCGTGTTCGTTAAAAACTTAATAAACGAGCTTGAACACCGTAAAACTCGGCTCGACTCGGCTCGTTTGCTGCCCTACATAAAGTTGGATCGCACCAACCCTTTACTTGAGAAGCTCGCAACCCATCTTCGTTCAACCCTTTTTTTTTTGCTTGGCGAAAAGTAATTTTATCAAAGCTCGAAATGATACATCAAGGAAATAAAAGGTCTCAGTCCAACTAAGTTGGCAGTTGGCACCAACGCCTTGTAACAATCATGTACAACATCCGCCTGCAATGGCGGATTCAGAAATCTCATATAGATGGGTCACTTTGGAAGCAAAAAACCTTAGTAAAAATACTTAAACGGATGATAGTGAATAAAATTAATGGAATATTAGTGTTTTTTTATTTGTAGTTCATTATATATTACATCTTGTGTAATGCATACAAACGTACTTTTGGTTTTCTGGTTCTGCTACTAAGTATAAGTATTTATTGAGCATGGTTCAACTCTCAATTATCTGAACATTTGGAAGAATTTTTTGTTTTAAAACTGTTTAAGCATCATAACCAAAAAAAGAGAGTCAAATGCAAGAACTCAAACACAACCCTCTTGCATGGAGGACCAAACACTTACCACTGTTACAAGCTGCAATCTCAATTATGTTTTGTATAGTTTAAGTATATATTACTTACACTAGTATTTCAAAAGAAAAATATTCCAAAAATTGCAAGTGGGTCACGTGCCCCACGTGTGCTCATGCTAGATTTGCCCCTGTCCACCGGACAAAAGACAAACAAAAAAGGCATCCGACAAAGAATGGGATGTCACCAAAACAAACATTACAAAGAAAGAAATATCAACTAACCTCCTGATATACCATTCAAATTCTTCTTGGAGTCCTCTATATGTATGGAATACTGCTTAATGTAGTACTTGAGAAATTTACGAGGTAAAGGTGATTTTATTTCTCAGTCGATGATTACCAAATTAGAATGGAAAACAGAGATTACAAGTATTTATACCAACTCAACCAACTAATTACAATCCAGCTCAGCATATACTAACTAACCATTTTAGTGCTAACAACCTGACTTAGAGGAGCACTAACTAACTGAATTAGTGGAACATCTGGCTGAGTTGTTGGCTCTTGAGTTGAGTTGTTTTCAGTTGACTCAACTGAAGCTTGAGTTGAGTTGTGCACTGGCTTGGTTGTCAGCCCCCTGCAAACGGATGTGGGCACTTGTGCCAGCAGCAGTTTGGCACGAAGAAACAAAAAATGATCACTGGTGAGGGGCTTGGTGAAGATATCAGCAACCTGATAGCCAGAAGGAACATGGCGAACCTGCAATTGTTTCTGACTAATCTTTTCTCTTACAAAATGAAAATCGACCTCTACATGTTTTGTCCTAGCATGGAACACTGGATTAGTTGCCAAAAAAATGGCAGACACATTGTCACACCAAATGATTGGGGCAGGAGTAAACTCTAAAACACGTAAGTCTTTAAATAACTGTAAAAGCCACATGACCTCTGCTGCCACATTGGCCAATGCCTTGTATTCTACTTCGGTGGAGGAACGAGCCACAGTGGCTTATTTCTTAGCAGACCATGAGATTAAATTGGCTCCAAGATACACACTGTAACCCCCAGTGGATCGTCTATCAAGGGCATCCCCAGCCCAATCAGCATCAGTAAAGGCAGTAACAATTAGACCACTCTTAGTAAAACAAGGACCATAATCCAATGTTCTTTTAACATATCTAAGAATGCGTTTGACTGCAGTAAGATGTTTGTCTAAAGGATAATGCATATGCTGACATACAGAATTTACTGCAAAACTAATCTCTGGCCTAGTTAGAGTAAGGTATTAAAGAGAACCAACTAAAGACCTGTAGAACTCTGGATTGGAAATGGGAGTGTTTCCATCCAGAGGAGCAGGTTTGAAGGAGGTAGGAGTAGTACAAGGTCGACATTTTTGCATTCTAGCTTTATGAAGAAGACTAGTAGCATACTTGGTTTGAGACAAAACCATACCAGTTGGAGTTGAGATAGCTTCAATCCCCAGAAAATGATGTAAAGGACCTAAATCCTTCAAGGCAAATGAGGTAACTAGCTGTTGAATGATGTGAGGAATCAGTGTTGGATTGCTCCCAGTGACTAAGATATCATCCACATAGACAAGGACATATACCAAAATCTGATTCCTTAGTGAAAACAAATAAAGAAGAATCAGCCAAGCTATTGTGAAAACCCAGATGCAATAAATTGCTGGACAACATATCATACAGGCCCTTGGTGCTTGTTTCAGGCCATACAAAGCCTTGTCTAGTTGACATACATGAGTGGGAAATTGAGAGTTAACAAACTTGAGGCTGTCTAAGATAAACTTGTTCCTGAATTATGCCATGCAAAAAAGCATTGAAGACATCTAATTGTCTAATGGACCATTCATGATGTAAGGCTAAAGTCAGAACCACTCAAACTGTAGGCTGTTTCACAACTGGACTGAAGGTTTCAGTGTAATCCACTCCTTCTGTTTGTTGAAACCCCTGAGCAACTAAGCGTGCTTTATATCTAGCTATTGAACCATCAGAATGTTTTTTGACTTTAAAAATTCACTTGCAACCAATCAGAGGGGAACTTGGAGGGAGAGGAACAAGAGACCAAGTCCCTTGAGACATGAGGGCAGTATATTCTTCAGACATAGCTTGTCTCCATTCAAGAAAGGCCATAGCTTCTTTAAAAGAACTAGGTTCTGTGAGAAGAGGTGTGTGAGTAAGAAGTGTAAAAGAAATTTTTGGAACTGAGATACCGTTTTTGGCCCTAGTAACCATGGGATGAACTGGAACAACTGGAGAAGGCAAATGCTGAGACACAGGAGAAGGTAGAGAGTGAGGTGATGCATGGTTTGGGAAGATGTAGAAAGGAAGCAGGAGAAGTGAAGGGAGGAACAGAAGGTGGAGGAGATACAGAAGAAGGAATGACAAAGTGAGGTCCATTCCACTCCACATTTTAAAAAATTTATAATTCATACCCCACGATGACAGATCAGTAAAAAGGCTGCACGATGGTAGGACTCAAAAGTGGCCACACATGACAGATCTCAAACGCGGCTGCACGTAAGGGGAGTTGTTAAGGAAATAGAGTCTCACATTGCTTGGAAGTGGAATGGGTGATCACTTAATAACATTTGAGACCTCTCCACTCATTACCAATTGATTTTGAGATGGATATAAAGTTTTCACAGTACTTCCCTTTGATCCAAAAAGCCATTCATGTCTTCACCAAATCACTCGCCTCTCCTCTAATGTGATATACGCGTTGGTGATCGAGTTATACGGGTTCACCCCTAACATGAAGTACTTATTAGCGTTATCAAGTCACATTCTTTTATTTTTTCATCACAATGTCGAAAGATCATAATCGTAGAAACTGCTAACTTCGTTTATAGTGCAAGCAGTATCAAATCTCGCTCCACAATAGTGCTATCAAATCTTGCTTTGCTACTTTGTGGTCTTTGTGGCTTGCGAGGAATGACCTCATTTTCAACAATGTAATAAGGTCAACAAGTGAGGTAGGGGATCTAATCAAAACAAGGATGGTTATGTGGATGAAAACAAAGTTCGGCATCAAGGTGTACTCGGTGGAGGAGTTTAAGAGCTTTCTAGGTGAAATCCGTAAACTAAAGCTCTAAGTATAGGCTTGAGGTGTTGGATGTTACCAACTTTCAGTTGGATGCTCTTTTTTGTTTTTCTGGGTTTTTGTTCGTGTTTTGTGGGTAAGTAAGTGTTAACTCACTCTTTTTTCCCCTCGATGTACCCCGTTTCGAGTTTTATAAAATCGTTTCGTTTGCCGAGGAAAAAAAAAATAGTGCTACTATTTGATACAAATACACATTTATTAGGTATGGAGTAGTGTTTGTTAGTATATGAATCCATGCACATAGGAGGTGAAAAAATCTAACTTCAGTACTCTCTGAGTCAACATGGTATGATCCACGAGTGAAGATTAATTCATTTCAAAGATTATGGAGGATATATTAATCTTCAATGTCGATCTGATACGCTTTCTTTCCTTAAATCTTTTTCCTTACAAAAAAAATATTCTTGTTCTTCTTTATTTATATAATATTCCTTTTTTCGCCGTCCTAAAAAAAATCTTTTTCCTTACACTACTAGGAGTATTACTTCCCCCATATCTTGAAATCTCAAATTTGATTGTGTGTGTGATGCCCCACTTTGGATGTACTATATAAGTGTCTTTAAGGTTTAAATTCTTCCAAAACCTTATCCCATCTCTGAATATTGGTAAAATTTGCTTTGATTTATACTCGAATCACTTTTCAAAATAGTTCATGCTCTAGTAATTTTGATATTAATCTTTGACCTACGTAAAGATTAAAAAAATGTTCTCTTTTTTCTATCCCACCCAGAAATTAAACACTTGTTTTCCCCTTTCCAAGGTCAAGAGACTTTACACACTTCCACTTTTTTTACTCCTAGTTTTGGAGGGAAAACAATTCTTGTGGGTATGATACTTCCTATAAATTTAACATTGTACAGGTATTGTGTGGTTCATATTGTCTTTTTTACAGTGTTTCTTTGTTTTTTCCTTTAGCGACATGCCTAATTCGCCTAGCTAATTGGTTTTTATTTTGAATGGGTGTGTGTGTGCATTTTGAATAAACCTCAGCATGCCCAAGACACTGGAACGGTACCAAAAATGCAGTTATGAGACACTGGAAGTAAACCACCATTCAGCCAGCCAAGAGATGGAGGTATATAGCTAAACTATTAATTGAGGACAAGCGGGCCTAGTGTCCGAGGAGGAGGTCTCGGGTTTGAGTTGATAGAAGAACATTCGGAAAAAATGCTTGTTGACATGCAATCAATCGATGCTTACAGTTTACGATATTTTGCATTCTATTTATAAACATTACGTTAATTTGCTTCGATGATTTTTTTTCCCTTGCCCTCCAGCAAAGTAGCTACAGAGAGTACTTGAAACTCAAAGGTAAACATGAGGCACTGCAACGCTATCAAAGGTATACTAACTCTGTCGGGTGATTTGATTCAATCTTCTAGCTAGGTTCTATAAACTTTTTCGTTCGATACATTTCAAACACATGAAGTTGTGTGCTGCAATAATCTTTCTTTTTTTTTTGCTGCAATGATCTTTGGGACTAAGTTTGTTATTGATTTTGCAAACCTTTCATTTGGTAGACAACTTCTTGGGGAAGACTTGGACCCCTTAAACATAAAGGAGCTTGAAAATCTTGAGCATCAACTGGAGACTTCATTGAAGCAGATTAGATCAATAAAGGTAATTAGCACAAATTACCTTCCCCCCCATATCGATCTCTCTGAATACTAAACTCCTTTCATAAGAAAAAATTATTCAAAATCCTACAAGGTCGATCGATCTGTTGCCAAAGGAAAGCGAAACAGGTAAATCTAACTGAGAAAGCATATCGAAACTCAGGCATATATTGTATTAAAGTGGAGGGCGATTTCAACTCAGACACTGCTGTTTGAATGTCAGAAAAGAAAAATTACTGCGGTATTCAGTTGAGAATCAATCTTTGGACGACTTAAGAAAGTCGGGTCCTAGTTTGCTAGAGATGGTTTTGTGGTTCATGAAGCCATCATAATCTGATCACAATCTATTAAACATTCTTTAGTGTGATTCTGACTTGGTTAATCTGCAGACCCAATCCATGCTGGATCAGCTTTACGATCTTCAAACGAAGGTACGTACCCACATTTCTGAATGTAACCGAGTGTCTTTCAACTAAATGTCATGTGCTGCTTGCTCATCTATCCTCCTATATGGACCTTCTGTTTTCTGGGTTTTTTTTCGATTGGAAGCGGTATTCCTGCCTTGCCAACTCTTGTTTTGGCTTTGCCTGGTCCATGAGTTCCTGCAGTTTATAGCAGAATCAATCTACAGGGAATCAGGGATTCATCAATCCTAATAAATATAGATGATACATTTCTATTGGTTATCTTCATCTAAAAGTATATAAACTTATGTGCTTCTAGTACTGACAGGGTACATGCTTCAAACTACAGGAACAGCTGTGGGCTGAGGCCAACAAGGGTTTAGAGAGGAAGGTAATCACATCCATGTAATCCCTATCTTTTCATAAGGCAACATGCGGAAAAGTTGGACAGAGTATTTTTATGCAACGATGCCTGGCCCAACACAGCAAAGTAATCTTATCGGCTTGTTCCTATGGGCACAGTCCGAAAGGTGCCTTCAAAATGCCGGTGTCTTGTGTCGTCTTATACGCACGTTTTGGCCATTGTCAATTTGTGTGGTTTGGATCTTCAACATCGCCTTATACTCACGTTTTGGCCATTTTCAATTTGTGTGGTTTGGATCTTCGACATCGCCTTACTGGAGCACGCGCGGATGACCCATACTATATAAGATGGCATGCTTCATACCGTAAAGTATTGTATGTGACCTTGCCATATATGACCTTGCGGATTTTTCCCATAGGCGCTCTAGGACTTTTTTCCTTCTAGTAATAATACTTAATTAAGTTTCATTTTTCTGTACTTAGAGGTAAAAATCTCAATACTTAAAGAGTGCTGCTACGAGTACCGACCAGCCGGGGAGGGAAATCGTACTGACAGGCCGTGCCGGGCTGTCTCTAGCCACCGGACAACCGATCCGAGCAGTCCAAAAATTCTAAAAAACAAAACCGAGGGGTCCAACGCTCGAATCAACGGCATCCGAGGTGTGTAGGGTGCTTGATCCGAGCACCCTACACACCTCGGATGCCGTTGATTCCCACGCCGAGCCCCTCGGTTTTTTATTTTTAAATTTTTAGATGGTTCGGATCGGCCGTCCGGTGGCCGGAGACGGCCCGGCGCGGCCAGTCGGTACGATTTCCCTCCCGGCCGTTGGTACCTATATCATTATACATACTTAAATGGGCTATAGGTGCATCCAAATTAGAGGTGTCACGGTTGTCTTATAGGTCTATCTTGCTGGGATGCTCAACATATATTTCTACACCTCATATACTATTTAAGCTATGATCGTGAAATTTTTAAGTACAGTACTTGGTCGGACACTTGGCGTGTGGATAAAAATATGAGATGCGTGTCTGACAAGTTTAGTTGGACATGTACCAATATTCACATAACTTCGGAAATCCAAATATACCATGAACTATACAAAGAACTCCTACATTAGGCTTGAATTACCTAAGACACTTCGTTAAAACATGCAAGAAATATACTCTTCAATACATAATTTGTCATGTTTTTATGTCATTGAGATGAACATCAGATGAATTCAAACACTCACGTGTCGTCGACAGCCAGTGCCGTATCGAGCCCAAGACCGTAGGCTTTTTAAGAACACAGTACTTGTATAATTCAGGCCTATCAGAATCCCTTCTTGACTCGATAATTTTGCAAGTGTTCACAAAAGATATGCTTTTTGCTATTTTTTTTTGGTTCGGCAGCTCGATGAAATTTACAGAGAAAACCACCTCCAATCAGCATGGGCATGTGGAGAGCAGAGTAGCACATATGGTCACCCGCAGCATCATCATCAATCTCAGGGATTCTTCCAGCCATTGGAGTGCAATTCCAATTTGCAAATAGGGTAATTCTTTGATCTTCCTACTCAGAGATGATCAGATTGCTTAATTAAACGAAACTTCATAAACAAAAACACAAGTGGAGTGGTAGCCCAGCAGCAGGGACCATCGAACCTTACTAACTATAACTAACACTACTGCCACTGATTTTTCTCTGAGCGGAAAAAAGTTTAATAACAAAAACAAAGCTATGTGCACAGAAACTGAACACAGACCTATTGCAAATGTGGGGTTTCTACAAAGAGTACTCCACACGCTGTGAGACCCATCCCTTGTAAGCAGCTGCTGCTGCTCTGAGGATGTTTGAAATTTCTCACTTAAACTACAATTTGGGATGCAGGTATAATCCTCAAGTCTCAAACCAGATAACTCCTGCGACAACGCAAGACCAAAACGTGAGCGGATTGATCCCAGGGTGGATGCTTTGAGATCGAGTTTTCACTTACAACAAATAATGGGCCAGGTGAATGCATTAGGTGGGTGATGAGATGATGATGAATGCCATTTCACTACCATTTGTAACCCCATAATAAAGAACATGAGTGAATGGACCCCTTGGACCCAGAAGGCATGCATGTAATCTCTTTGCTTTTTTTAACTTCTTGATCAGTATTTGCATAAGTTTGTCGTATTATTATTATTATTCAAGGAACCTAACGTAAACTCATCTGTGATGTATTTATGGACCCTGCAAATGTGTACGTAGTTCAATACATATGCATAAACCAACTAATCTGTTTTTGTCTACCATATTGAGAACATATAAATCATGCTTCTCTCTCGAATCGTCTTAAATTCATTATATGTTGCATCTCTATTTGGTCATGCTACTGTGATGTGATGTAACGTGCAGTACTCGTCCCGAGGCAGCATAAATTGCATGGCAATCGCTCTTGAATTCAACATGTTTGCATAGGCATTCGTAACATTTGGACCGCCTAAATTCACGAGAGTAATTTTGAATTCGAAACGTTTGTATGTTATGAGTTTTTGTCTTTGAGGATGTTATGATTTCTTCGACATGTATACAAGTGTTAATGAAACTATACACAAATGTTATGAATAACATGCAAAAAATATTAGGAATTTCTATAGAAAATGTTATGCGAGGTCACTCCTACATCTATCAATAAAATCGTGCAACCATAAACTCCCTTTAACCAAAAAGAAAAAAGAAGAGAAATGAATACTCCCTATCCCTATCCCTGTGAGACTTCTTGTAAAATGAAGTTATGTAATTTTTCTTTTTTGTTCAGCAAACGAAATTTTATTATACTCAAAAGGGTACCTCGAGGAAAAATAAGAGAGACGCAAAGTTCTTCTCAACAAAACGAGAAGAATGAAACAGAAACAGACATCCAAAAAAAGGTTGGATGAGAAACAGTACCTCAGAAGGAAACTAAAATCTCACTTACAAATTCCATCCAAGTATTCCTTAAAATCCTCGACCGTATATAACTTAAGGTCATGCTTGGTCTTCATCCACAGTCACCCTAGTTTTGATAAGGTCCACCGCATCCCAAACTCGAGTAGGTTTATTGTTGAAAATGAAATCATTACTCACAAGCCAAATCGATCACAAAGTTGAGAAAAAAACACGTTTCCTAGATATCTTTCTCTAGACCACGAAACCTCTTTGCAAACCACCAACTAGCAAGAGCCTCCACAGATGATGGGCAAACCCAATTAACATTCCACCATTCCATGATAAAAGACCAAACATTCCATGAGAATTTACAATGAAGAAACAAGTGATGGGGGTGTTTCTAAATGCAGTGAACAAAAGGGACAAAACACCAACTGTGAGAATCCGTAATGATGTTTCGATTATGTATTGGCCATTGAGAATGGAGTAATTTATATTACTTGTGCTGAGGTGTTGAGGCACCGTCACATGATACCTTAACACTTTTGTCTACTACACATTCTTATAGATCGTTCATACATTCAATACTGAACCCCACAACAATGTTCATCAGATAAGAGTATTGGCACCACGAGGCAATACTGCTGAAAGACCACTAAATAAATTTTCATTGGGAATGACCAGGAATATTCTAGTGGAGAAAATCGTGTGACATTTCCTTGATTGTGTACCCATTATGGGGATTCCACCTTGTCGTGGGAATATTCCAGTGGAGGCACCTTTGATACTGGATCGTCGATCAAATGCATTCATTGTGTTTCCAAACTTGTTTCCTACCTCTTCGTCCTGAAATGTTGTATAGTCCGTCAAACGAAGATTTGAAAAAAAAAATATGGAGTATTTTTTGAAAAGTGTCAACAATTCACTATATATTAATGAATTTTTTGAATTTATGATTTTTATTTTTTATTTTTTAAGTAATGTATAATCTTTTAAGTTCTCGTTTTGTTGATTGAACAAGCATTTTGGAATTATCGGAAATGAGTATTTAATAACCCTTCGGACCTTAGAATGTTTTCAAATTACTGAGTTTTTTTTTTTTTTTTAATCATTTCTGGCGGAATGAGAGACATTTTGATGGGTTGATTGATTTTTAAAGTTTTTAGAGGGGAAAGAAAAAGAAAAAATCATGATGAATTTTCGAAAGATGATTAAACTTAAATCGATGTCGAGTTCAGAAAATTGATCGTCAAACGCCCAAGAAACAAAATTTCGAGTTGAAAAATGTCGTTTTACTTATTTTCATTTTTGATCATTTGGTAATGACTATTTGTTCTCGAAATGGGCCTTAGTTGGGCTAAAGGAATGTCAATTCAACCCTGCGGGCTGCGGATAAGACAAATCGCATATTGGGCTATAATTGAAGCCCGAATGGGCCGAGCCCAACTAACACCAAATTCCAATGGGGTCATATAGATGGAGAAGTGGGCTTTTCAGGACATTGTTTAGCCATTCAAAATCCCCCTTTCAAACAAGTTTTCGTAGTATTTCTTTTCTTGACGGAAAAAGTAGTATTTAAAAAAATATATCATTTATTCTATTTTTGCCCTTTCTTTGCTGTGACATGCAAGTTCAACTAGGAGTATTTCAAAAAGTTGAAAGGCCATTTTTGAAAAGTTTAATTTCAGAAAGTGTAATTATTGTGCCCCTCAATTAGCTTTTTTTTTTTTTTTGTTATATTATGTTGCCCCTTTCTTCTGCCAGACGATAAGATGTTAGAGGTTAATTGTTAGTAGTTATAACGGGAGTCGAGCACCTCCTCCATGAGGACTTGAAGTACCCAAAAAAAAAAGAGAAGGTGGTAATTAATCTTCAATCCAGTTTATCTTGGCTGTAATCTAGATTACGAAATCCGTGAAAGTTTGCCTCCAAAGTACAGAATCAACCACAATCATCATATATAAGACAAAAGGGGTTGGACCTAATGGTCTTTGGCTCGGGAATTAGGGGTTTGCTCCCTAGCTCCTAGGGTCTCACATTGAATTATCTTTGCTAGCGATTTTTACGCTGATTCTATCATCGATACTTTTAACGACATGAAAGAACGTCAGACACAATTCATGATGTCTTACTTTAGTAGATAGATTCAATTAAAGTTAGTCTTTTTTCATACTCCATGTCCAAATAACAAACATCATTTACCATAGTTTTTGTTATATTATTTTAATTTTTTTTTTAGAGTCGATGACTTAACATTGTAATGTATCTTTTTATTTTTTTTAGTTTACATCTCGCTACTGTTAGAATAAAATCTTAGTTCCGTCCCTGCGACCAATGGACGATTAAGATTTGAATGTGCTCAGATTCGATCTGAGCCGTTTGTGCCGAAATAAATAACTAGATCGACCGCTCTACACCCGCTCGGCAAGGAGCTGTCGAACAGCATCCGGCCTGGGTCCCACAAATATAGGCCCAATGAGAAAAGAAAAAAAATTACCCAACGATTCCGAATCGCAGGTCTAGGGGTCATGATCACCTTTATATATAGTAGTATAGTTTATACTAATAAGAAATGTGATATAGTTGTTCATAAATATTGTGTGGTTGGAGTAGAATCTTATACGTACATATGTGATCCTAGATTTGATCACTTGATAGGTACTTATAAATAGATCAATCCTGGGCATAATGTAGATCGATCGCTTCTTTAGAACTAATTCTTCTTTCCAAGAAGAATAAGAAGAATCAGATTACTGTAAGCTACACTGGTTAATTCTTCTATCTAGCTAGGAGTATTTTTCTATCTATAATAGGGTTTTGTCCGTCGGAATTGGATTCTCTTTTAGCAAATGAACTTGAACCATTAATAATTGACATTCTTCTAATTGGAGTATAATTGTGTGATTTGATCATATTCTTGCTATGCAAAAATCAGACAATGACTAAAACCCTCCCCTAACTCAATTCTTGGCATGATGTTTTTTGCAGCCAAGAAGGCAAGAACTATATACTCTCTCTCCGTCCCACTTTGTTGTGACCTTGTTTCTTTTTATAATGTCCCGAAATGATGTGCTTGTTTCAAAATTTTCCAATTTTGGATGTTTATCTTACCATTTTACCCCTCATTTCTCCCTCCCAAAATCAAATTTTGAACTTGATTTGGAAGAAAAGTGGAGCAAATTAGGCTCAATTCCAGAACACCTTCTTCAAAAATAAGTACTTATTGCACATTTTTAAACTTAAAAATAATATAAATAAAAAATTATTTTTTAATTTTTTTTGCACCGTATAAAAGATCTCGATAAGATCTAATAAGATCTATATTGCTAGAAAAATTATTTGTGTAAACACATTATTTTTGAACTTGAAATTGCCTTCTTAAAAAATAAGTACTTATTTTCAGTTCCGGAACGGGGCCTTAATGACATAAAAAGAAAGTTGACAAAAAGTCACGAGTTACGAAGGGGTAAAACGGTAAAATTGATACAAAGTCAATGTAATTATGATCTTTCCTTAAATTGCATGAAAGTCAAAATAGGCACAACAAATTGGAACAGAGAGAGTATGTTTACCTTTGACTTATTCAGAAATGTATGTCGATCTGTTTACTCTGTGTATCTCTATTTTGTTTTTGGCTTAAATGGACGAATTATCCATGCAAGTAATTAGGTTGATTTTATACTGATACGTACTTTATCGAATTACTTTTTCTCAAGAAAATAAAATTTTGACCTTCGCTTGGTAGGCAATGGATATGTAATGTGCAAATAATGTTAAACAAGTTCGGATTTCAATATTTATCTCATGGATATTAATTACATATATAACAATATAAGCGGTTCCGGGGACACTTAAAAAAACGCTTCATAGTTTCTGATCGAATTTTGATGATCCGGACCGCTCAATGTGATCAGAACGTGATTTTAAGGATGCCCATGAGAAATCAGCCAAAAAATAGACCGGGAAGGGCTTGATCCGAACAGTATTTTATTGAACTTTATTGAACGGTCCAATAAAAAACTGCTCAAATCAAGCCCTTCCCGGTTAGTTTTTTTGCCAGTTTCTCACGGGCACCCTTAAAATCACGTTCTGAACACATTGAGTGGCTCGGATCATCAAAATTTGATCGGAAACTATGAGATTAAGATTTGGAGTGTTTTTTTAAGGGTTTTTTTAAATGTCTCCGGAACCGCCCCGTATATTATATATATATATATATATATGTGTGTGTGTGTGTGTGTGTGTGTGTGTGTCAGTCTCCCGTAAGGACCACCTCATTTTAATAAAATGCGGACCTCCATTTTCCGATTGAATTTTAATGATCCGAACAGCTCAATATGTTCAGAACGTGATTTTAAGGGTACCCGTAAAAAATCAACAAAAAACAGTTTCACCAACATACACAAAGTTGTTGCTAAAAACACAATTTCGTTGGCAAAGTTTTTGCCAACAAAAATTGTTGCGTCGTTTGCGACATTATATATGGATACAAAATATAAGGGGGGGTTTTTTTTTTTTTTGTGTGTCTCAATATATCCATTGTAGGGAATAACCTGGGAGTCATGTAAAAGTAGAGGGACAATAATTTACCCATTTTGTTCCCTTTTTTCTGGGGGTAGAAAATCTGACTTGTTCGAATCATTCAAAAAGGATGGTCACCGCCTTCCTAAATCCCAAGTTTCCTTACTTAGTAACAAAAAATTACTGTACTACTTTTTATTGTGGATGCACACACAGTACCATTAACGTTGTCATAAGGAAAGTCATACCCAAAATAGCAGCGGCTAAAACCTTTATTTACTTTAGCAATTAACAAAGAAAAAGAGTAAGATATTAGAAATGGAAAACCAACGCGTAGCCAGCCAGCTTCTGAACGCCATGGTCGGCCCAAAACTACGTACGTAAAATAATGCAATATTCTTTCGGGAGTGATTTTCGCACTCCCCAAATGTTAACAATCTGGGGATTGAGTGCGAAAATCAAACCCATATTTTGCGGCCTACTATTTTCGGCCCTTTGTCTTCTCTCTTCCAATGCACTATAGGAAGTTTGTTTTTTTTCCTATTCCATGTATCAATATCATGGTTTAGGTTTCCTTTTCCTTGATGTACTCATATCAAGTTTCAAATAATAAAATCTTATTGCCGATCAAAAAATAAAAATCAAACCCATATCGATTTTTTTTTGCTCGGCAAACGAAATAATTTATAAAACTCGACCGGGGTACATCGAGGAAAAAGTAAAAAATACAACCACATCCAACCCATATCGATTTTCACACGGTTAATAATTTGGGAAGTGCGAAAATCACTATTGTATTCTTTTTTGTTTGAGTTTTAGTTTTGACCCACCTATTATTTTATGTGTTATTTTATGTGTTAAAATGCTTTCACATTTTTTTGTTGGTCTCTAGAATAATAAAGGAAGACATGAACTTGCAGCATGTTTACAGCCTACGCTAAACTTTGCATTTCCCTCATTTAGCCCATCAGAGGCTAGTGATGGAAAAGGATGCAAAACTACTTGCAATATATATACACACACATACAGTCTGGATCAGGTGCGGACCTCCGCATTTTAGCCTAAAATGCGGACCTAGATGCTGGCCGTTAGATTGTGTTTTCAATGGTCTGGATCCGCAGACTTATTCTTACCGGTAAGAATAAGTCCACGGATCCAGACCATTGAAAAAAAAATCCAACGGCAGTTGAGTGGGACTATTGAAAACACAATTCAACGGCGCGCAGTTGAGTGGGACTATTGAAAACACAATCCAATGACAATTGAGTGGTCCGCATTTTAAACTAAAATGCCGGGATCCGCACTTGATCCGGACTGTGTGTATATAGTGTATATCAAACTTGGGTTGGTACATTTCAAATTAAGGCAAAAGCTGTCTCTGTTCTTGGCTATTCATGATTGCGTCCTTTGCTTCATGAGAAGAAGTCATATTAATTTGCGAACCCCTAGCTGGAGCTGGTCATAAAAATACAAACTTGAGGTCCCCTGTCCACTAGCTTAAAAACAACGCCAGGCCACAAGGGCCTCCTTGGCTCCTTCCTGGCTAGCTAGCACATTGATTAAGGGATTCTTTTTTCATTTTTTTTGATCAACAGTACAAAAGGTTGTCTCACTATTTCGGTACCAATAATCGTAACCCTAACCTCTCCTTCTTGAGCCGTGAGGCAGCATTATGGGTGGGATCCGGAATTTGCATATATATATTTTTTGTACTAGGTTTCCTTTAATAAAGATAGCTAGCATTGCCCCTCTTCGAGATCTCTCGATAAGGAGAAATACGACTGACAGCGGTCTGAATTATATATGTGTAGTAGAACTAATTCGTTTTTTAAATACTTCTTTGTATTCGATGGTGGGCCATGAATCTCAAAATAATGGAAAAGGTCAGAGCTTTTACACGCTTCTGCCCCTTGATTTACGCTGATTTTTCCTAAATTATTCCCGCTTTTTTGGTTTGTGCAATATGGTCCCCGGCTTAAAGCTTGGTTTTGGAAATATTAAAAGGTTATTTATCAAAGTGAGTTTATGTACTATATTTATAATTTAGTCCATTGAGGTTGGTTTTGTATATGATGGTCCCCATGATTGTACAATCTTTGTAGTACGAGAATAATTTTTAAACGAAAATACAATATGTTTGTTGTTAAGGGACCACTTATAGTACTACTCTATTCTCTAGGTTTTGTAATCCAAGTTTTATATATTTAAGTTTCATTCTTTATATTAATTAGTACATTCAAACCAAGGGGATCACATCTGTATTTTTTTTTTTTTTTTGTACAAATAATGTTACACTATGCTATCCTAAGGGTGGAGTTTGTTCACGAAATGAAGTGTCCATCATCTGGTCTATTAATTGAGCTAGGAGGGCAACTTCTACAGGTATTTATTTTGCATTATTTTTTTAGCATTTCTCATGTTACTATAATCCTCAATTTGCTCTCTTGTTTGATTTGAGGATTCAATACACTTGTCACAGTGTCAGTATTTTAACATCTCACGTTCATTAACAAAATATTGTACAATATTTAATTATCTTGCAAACGGATGTGTACGTAGAATATGCATCATATTAAATCACTTTAAATTCATTAGCATAAAAATGCATGAAAAATGATAATGCCATAACTGTTTTTATTTGTGCCAAAACTCTAATGCATAAAAGCTTTGTACCTTGCACATGGTCCAAAGGTTTTATGCACTACAGTTTTAGCACAAACAAAAATAGTTTTGGCATTAGAAACACGCAAATGCATAACACTGAGACAAATTCTGATCCCTGATAAAATCTCTGACTCGTTCAAGGAGCAGCCCCCATGCGCAACTAGCGATAAATTGACCCATTATAACTTGAAGGTCACTGATCGAAATTAACAACACTTTGCTTGTAGGGTTAAAGTTGCCTGCACTAATCCTTCTCTAGACATCACACATGTGAGAACGTCGTGTTGTTCACATCAATCTATGATGGGCCATAGTTACCTCAAGAATTGGCTCAACCTCATAATGTAGCTCTCCTACTTCCAACTCTCTTTTCCGTTCATTTAATTCTGGACTTTATAGACATCCAAGTGGAGAGCGTGTGCATAATGATAGCTAGGGTTGAATTTAATTGGTTCAATGGAGCTTTGGATCTTATTTGTTCCCCTTCCAGTTTTTGCACCCCTAGAATGTGTGAATCTTAATTGAAACTGGCCACTTGCACAATCTTATTGTATCTCACTGAGCACATGATAATACATAGTATAGGGCGGATCAAGTTAGGACGTTTGGATTTTTGTTTATGTGATCAGGACTTTTGCTCTAAGCCGTTGGATTATGTTTTCAATGGTCCAGATCTGCGAAAGGTTTATGACCGGTCATAAACCTTCCACAGATCTAGACCATTGAAACACAATCTAACGGCTGATATCGTGATCCGAATTTTAGCTAAAATCTAGACGTCCTGACTTGATCCGGCTTGATACACAGTATATTTAAAGACATATATAAAGCAGATGTTGGATTGATTTGAAGGAGCATCAACACCGGCGGGGGGGTGGGGGCGGTTTAAGGCAAAGAGTAAAAGGCTAGGTTTCAAATTGGACAGTCTCCCTCTTCTTGTCCCCATGGCTAGTAGATTCACATCACGTCCCAACCGAATTTCCCAACTTAATAGTACAAGATAAAATCATTTAATGCTATTATATGAATGGCTGACACAGGATATGTCTTTAGTAGAGGTCCGAACCACATGTATTTGTACATTAATAATAAAATATATATTCCACAACTATTTACTGCTACTTGCAGATGTGATGAAGAGACAAGATTGTGCAACCATTAGAAGAGATGAGATATGGTGGTTGTGGGTGTAGATCTCGTTCTTCTAATTTTATTCACGTACCCATTTGAAAATATTCGATGTGTTTGGTTGCCCTTTTTTAGAGTAACTTTTAACTCTCAACACAGTTTCAATAAATTTTTCTCTCTATCTCTCTCCACTCATTACCACTCCAACTCTCAAAAATAACTTTCTAAAAGCTCAACCAAACAAAGTCGATCACAATCACCTGGCTGATGTAGGATATGTTCTTATTCGCGTAACCTTTAGAAGAACACAACCATTTTATTCACAGCCATCATTTCAATTTGATAATCCAGATCATTGGATAAAGAACTTACAGTCATGCATCCAATCGAGCTGACTTTTTAAGATTAATTAATCAGCTATGAGCTACTTGAAAACTACTCTTTCTATTCTATATTGTTTGTCTACTTTCACCATTTAGGACCTTCTATAAAATTGTTTGTGTTTCAATTTATAATGTGTTTTATATATAATATGGATATTGTTTAATACATGACAATTAGTTCTAGTATGTGATGTTTTCAAAAGTAACTAAAACATTATACATCGTGAAATACATACAATTTTTTGTGAGGCACGTATTTCGAAATTAGACAAACAAATTAAGATGGAAGGAGTGATTTTAAAATTAAATATTAACGACTCGGGTTGTTTGTGTCAGATCCCGAAGTGAGCCCACAACGCGTTTAATTTGTACTATCGCTCCACAGAGGGTGTCGGTACCCATAGTCGAAGTCATCAAGAAATGAACAAATCCTCCGGCAATTACGAACGAACGTTAGTAGAATCCCATGATCCGTACCTGTCGGGCCACACCGCAACCCACCAGGCCACCATGGACACCCGGCCCCTCCAGGCTCCAAGTCCAACCAAATACAGACTTAAATCTCCCCAAAAAAAAAAATTAATAGTAATCTCCACGAAGGTGAACATGTTGTCACTTGGACCTATTCTTAAGAATAGAACTGTGATTATCAAAACTATACAGTATTTTCTAACAGAAATATGAACCAGTTCATCCATAAAGGCAAATGTAAGAGAGCAGAGACTAGCTAGTAACTTTATTATATCACGTAGCGGAACCAGAATTTTGATTTAGGAGTGGAGCTGCTTTAATGAGGGTCAGCTTGTATTATCAGCTATTTATCGTTAAAAAATGTGAAGAGAAAAAGTTAAGTATAAAGTGAGTGCAACATTGATATTCGTTTTTGACAAAGAAGAATAAAGGCGTGATTCAACTCTCCTACGGTTCTTTAAATGAAAGCCATTGAGATTTATTTTTTTGTGATTCGAACCTTTCATTTTTTAAATCGCTGTTTTTTCATGATTTGAGTGAAAAATCAAGTTGTTTGCGTACAGATAAGTCCCTATTCAAAAGTATAAATTAGTACTATTATTCATGAAAACGGGGGTGGCACTCTCATTGTAGTTAAGCCCTTGATTATATATCTATACTATGAACTTTGAATAAACCGGATAATATTTTGAAACAATCCATCAATTGATAGGACGGACACTATCTTTTTTAATTAACGGCAAAAAAGAGAAAATTTTTTTTTTTGCTCGACACGATTAACTGTAAAGATTACACGAGATCGATTAAAA
Source organism: Rhododendron ovatum (assembly GCA_019656835.1). Taxonomy (NCBI): domain Eukaryota; kingdom Viridiplantae; phylum Streptophyta; class Magnoliopsida; order Ericales; family Ericaceae; genus Rhododendron; species Rhododendron ovatum. The sequence continues at coordinate 28,939,574 of CM033790.1, read as the reverse complement.
GGACGAGATCTAGTAAAACGGCACCCCAACATGATGACAACATCTTAACGAGATTGGCACCCCATCCCAACGAGTGGGCAACGTCCAATCTCGACGAACACTTGGTTGGTAAAAGTCATAAATGAAGGTCCAAAATAGATACCACCCCAGCCCCATACCATTTTCCCTCTGTAAAGGTATATTTATTGGCACTTAATAGACCAACCCCATGATATGATGCCACATCTAGAAACAGAACTACAACCATGAAATATTGGTTTTTTTTTATCAGCAAAAGAAAATTCATTAACTCATAAGAAAAAGTATAGAGATAATAGGGGTTTGGGTACACCGGTCTGACCACCCAAGACTCTCTTTTCCTAACCACACGGAGGAAACTGAATTAGGCTTAACAGGCTGAGCCCAAATCAGGAGAAAACCCTAAAAAAAATACCCAAAAGTTGGTAAGGAACCAAAGTTCTGAATACCATACCGGCTAAAGTACCGATTTTCTTATTAATACGGTACGTACTGGTACTAATGAGATACTAGGTATCGTTTCGGATTGATCGCTATTAGTGTTATTTTCCTACCTAAAAAAATTTATAGTATAATATACACTTTTTAAAACAAAAAAAATATTACGGTATTTGTCCGGTACCATCCGGTATTGACCGGTATTGTCCGGTACTTGAAGAAAAAAATAAATTTATAAGTAGTCCGATACAATTCGGTATTGGCCGATACCGATCGATATTTGAGCCGGAACAGAATTAGAAGTGTAGGATACTGGATTCTGTCAAAAACGGTACATACCGGCCGGTACAAAACGGTATTTATAATCTTGTAAGGAACCAACTCAAACAAAACCCAGCCCAAAAACACCATGAAATATTGTTGCCCTCTTCAACTTGCTTTGTAATATGTTAACCAGAGTGCTCCCATTGATTTGGTTATACAATACTATCCTCTGCGATGGCTCTAAAAACAGATTTGTGAATGCAATGTCGAATGCTATAAAAGACTTAATTGAAGCTTTCTCTAACACCAGTTGGTTTTAAGAGAAATGGTGAAAAAACGGTCTGGTTTTAAGAGAAATGGTAAAAAAAAAGTTGGTAGGTCCAGATCGAAAGGGGGAAATTTGACTGCTATCAAAACCTAGCTCCCGAACTCAAAACGAATCTTTTGTTAATTAGCCTCATCAAGTTGTGCTTTGTAAATTTGGTAGGTCCAAAAGGGGGAAAATTTTGATTGCTGTCTTGATCAAAATGAACTATTTGCCGACCTCGACCTAGCTAGGGCTGTCTTAATCATGTTCGATCTGTGTGGTTGTCATAAGAAGCCTAGCTCTCTTGTGGAAACCATTAGCATCAAAATTTCAGTGGCTGCATGTGGAAGCCTATATATCTTATTTTGATGTTGAGATTGAAGTTTTAACAACCTGAAAACCGCTATATATATTAGACAAAGAAAAGGGGAGAGAGAATGGAGGAGTGAGATCGAAGTTCAGGGCAGGAGTTCGGGTTAGGGGTTGTTAAAGAGTGGTGACAGATTGGGAGATTGGAGGCATTTCTGATTTGGGGGTGTTTAGGGTTTTTCTTGGTCTTTGACCAGTACTTGGGTCTCGGGTACCTATGGAGATTAAGTAATTTTAATTTTCTTGTGCCATTGTGATTTTAATCTCTGTAATTTTCGAATTCGGTGATTAATAAAAAAATTACTGATTAAAAAAAGAAAAGAATGGAGGAGTGAGATTGTAATTTTTTTTTGATCGGCAAATTTTTTATTATTATAAACACGACAAAGAGTACATCGAGAAAGCAAAGAGGGGCAAAACACCCGCTTCACAATATTGATACATGAAGAAGAGCGAAAGACCATAACAAAAACAAAGATAAAAAGTGAGATTGTAATTAAGCTGGTTTGGACTTTTAATTTGAATTATACAAAAAAAAAAAAATAGAGTGAACAACTAAGGGCCCATTTGATAAACTTCCAGGGGCTCGTTTGATAACAGTGATAGATAAATGAGATTCGTAAGGAGATAGGATTAAGATTGAGATTGATAATGAGAATGGATTAGTAATAAATATGTTTGAGATGAGATTAAATGATGGAATTATTAATATCATGTTTGTTTGAAATGGAATTAAATGATGAGATTGGATTGATAGAAGAAATTGGTAATGAAAAGGAGTTGAGATTGGATAATGAATACCAAGTCCCAAGGGGTATTCCTAATACTCCCTAAAGACCGGATTGGACATCCCAATGGACTACTAGTCCGGATCGGATCCTTTTTTGTTACCAAACAAAGTGTTAATACTCCCATTGGATTAGTACTTCAATCTCAAGTCTTAAACTTGTTATCAAACGGGGCTTAGGGGGTTTGGATTGGATTACCAATCATAAGGGATTATTTGGTAACCCAAAATGGGTTGGAATTATTAGTCCTTAGGACTAACAAGATGGGTATTAAGGAAGATTGAGAAGGGCATCTCCCACTTGGTATTAGCAATTCAATCCCCTCCTTGTCAATACACAAATACAAAAATAGCATTCACCAATCTCATCTCCTTACCAATTATATCCCATGTGAAGGGCAAAAACGAAAATGTATACTATAAATCCAATCTTATCCCATGTGAAACAAATATGATATTAATAATTACATCATCTAATATCATCTCAAACAAATATATTCATCACCAATCTCATCTCATTACCAATCCCTTCTTATTACCAATCTCAATCATAATCACATCTACTTACGAATCCCAACCATCTATCACTGTTACCAAAGTTATCAAACGGTCGGAGCTTAAGAGCAAAGTGATGTTCCCTTTCCTCTAGCTAGGCCCCACGGGCCAATGTTTACAAAAAGCATGGCCTGCCAATATTAATTCTGCAGAACGAGTAATTGAGAAGAGGAGACTCGAGCTATTTAGATTGTTACAAAAAAGCATGGCCTGCCGCTATATTATTTGCTATATTTTCTATATTCTTTTCATAATTGGTCCATCTATTTTTGTAATTTTTGTTTCTCTTATCGAGACGAATAAAAAAGATAAAAAAATTTTACCCAATACTTAAAATAATTTAGGAAATAAAAATTAAAAAGTTAGTCCAAAATTGACCTAATACTTCTCCATCTTTTTTTTTTTTGGTCAACGACAAAAAGGAATATTAATCGTAGAACAAGATAACGATGATTAAAAGGATCCAAAGTAGTATGACTTTTTTTTAATCTTAAACGCAACTAATAATTATTTGTAGATACTTTTAGCTAGATTAATTGATAGGATAGTTAAGAGTAAAAAATAATGACTTTATTTAATCTTAAACGCAACTCTAATAATGTACAGGTATAAATCCATATGTATGATTGCCCTGTGTTGTATGATACTGTGGTAAATGGATTGATGTCCTTTGACGAAAAAGTTGACTTGTTCATTTTCTCTGTCTGGTTTTTTTTTGAACAGCAAAAGAATTTTATTAATCTTTGAAAATAAATTACAAAGATTAAAAGGATCCAAAGCACGAAACACCCGAAACCAGAAGGGAAAATAACCACCCATAGATGGCAAGAAGCCAACCAAAGCAAACAACCCCAAAGAAGAAGCACCACACCCAAACCCAACCAAGGCAATAAGACACCTAAAACAAAACCCGCTCCTGAGATGACTAAGGATCAATCATTATTCTGAGAATCCTGAACATTGGCCCTTGCGCCATCTTCGGCTTCCGTAGTCATGAATTTGCTTATTATATCCTCATCATCACCCGAATAATCGGCTCACAAAATTTTCTCAATAGACCAAGTAGCCCTTGTCTCATCTAGATGAATCATGTTTGTGCCTTCGGAAGAAACGGATAAAGCCGCAGCGGCAATTGCAGATCTAAACATGACACATTTTTTCTTCTTTCTCTGTCTGGTTGAAGTAGTTGTTATGGAAAAAAAGAAAAAGAAATTAAACAAACATCCTGTTTGGAGCTCCTACTTAAGTTTCCATTCTTCCGTAGGTAACTCACAAAGGGCGCCATTAACTGTTTCAGTCGTCACAGAGGTCGCCATTCCTTAACCCCTAATCGGTTGTTAGGGATTTGTACTTCTTCTATTTCATTTCCATGGCGATTCACTCAACATAGAAAAGCAACTAAAGCAGAGCTAGTATCCGGCCTAAAGCTCTTTAACTAGAGGAGGGGTCTAGCATATATACTGAAATAACTACCTTCGATTAGGATTGGGACTCCCTTCTAAAGTCTCAAGTTCAAAATCTATAATGGTTTGAATCATCAAGTTCTCATCCTTAAATTGCATAGTTTTCCTATTATGCCCTTATTAATTAATTCTCTCTCACTCTCCCTCTAAAATTTATAACTTTCTCATTTACTCCCTTCGTCCCCTAAATAAGTGTCCGGCGTGAAAAATTAGACTTCAAAAAGATGCATTTGTTTCGTTAATAAATTAATTTTTTTTCACAAAATCAATAGATAATAACAATGAGTTCTATTAGATTGTTAAAAATAAATAAAATTTTTAATAAAAAATATGCATGTTTTGTAAAGCCTAATTTTGCCCACTAGACACTTATTTAGGGACAGAGGGAGTAATAAATTGCAATTATCACTTTCTTTATTTATGTGTGTGTTAAGTGCATTGACAACAAAAGTATGGGAGGTCAATGGCATTTCAGAAACCTTAGGGGAGGTTAGTGAAAATTTACTCCTCCAAAAAATTTCCATCTCTTATCTTGAAAACAATTTTTCTACATGTATATGATTGCATATAATCAGCAAATTTATACAGAAGGAAACGAACAAACACGAAGCGCCTCACAAGAACAAAAAACTAAGGAGCGGTCTCGCTAAATTAAATGAACTAAAAAGTTCATGTTTTTTTATGGATTTCTAAGCAATTCATTATCCTCAAACGTATAAACTAAAATATTATTTAGGGTAAACAACTTGATTTTTTTTTTTTTTCGGTTAAACGGAAATTTAACTTGACTATTGTCATTATATAGCGAAAAACGCACCTTAGAAATATTCACACTGCATGGACATATATACCCCCAACAGTCCATACGGGACAGATGGGGTTATAAAAATCAAGACTCTGTTCGGTTTGAATTTTCAGAAAGATTTTTAATTTATTGAGTGGAGAGAAAAAATTTATTGGAACCATGCGTACGAATTTTGAATCCCCAAACGGAGAAGCCCCAAATCACTTTAAAAATAAAAAATCATATCACTTTCATCACCGTACAAAACTCTCCCAAGAATTCTGTGGCTCAGAACGCGACAGTAGCCAATAGCAGTACCCTCCTCCAATCACAACTAGACAACACATCACCCTGAAACCACCCTTGTTTTTCCACTCCCCACTTCTGGTTTTCCCTCATGACCAATGGTTTATTGAGTGTACACTTTTTTAATTTCCGAAAGCTTTTTTAATTAATTAATTAAATAATTAATTGATTGATTGATTTTCTTTTTCCCCATATATACATACCACCCACACTCACCTCGGCCTTCTCCCTCTCCTCGCCCTCACTAATATGGAAAACAACATAGAATAGAGGAAGAAAGAACAACCCTCTCTCTCTCTCTCTCTCTCTCTCTCTCTCTCTCTAGATATATATATATATATATATCACATTCCTCCCCCTACTTTACAATACACTACCACTTTTGAACCTAGCTTCTCTGTTTTTGTAAGATTATTTTGGTGGAAAAAAGGATTATCAAGAAGTGGTACAACTTTTTTTTTTTTTTTAGTTGAAGAGAGAGAAAGATAGGGTTTTTGATTGTCTGGTGAAAAATGGGAAGAGGGAGGGTGCAGATGAAGAGGATAGAGAACAAGGTGAGCAGACAAGTGACGTTTTCGAAACGGAGGACTGGGCTCCTGAAGAAAGCCCACGAGATTTCTGTGCTGTGCGATGCCGAGGTTGCTCTGATCGTCTTCTCCACTAAAGGAAAGCTCTTTCAGTACTCCACCCACTCCAGGTTTCTTTTCCATCTTCTTCTTCTTCTTCTTTCTTTTTTTGTTAATTTCATTGCGTACACCTCCTCCTTTAAATAACCCTAATTGAATCGATTTCGTTCCATTTTTTCTTCATTTTTGTTTATTTGTTATGCCGTTACCTAGGGCCTTGTGGGTTGTTTTTTTTTTTTTTAAAAAAAAAAAAAACCTTAATTACTGTTTGTGCTTTGGTGCATTTTTTCTTGGTGTCATTGTGATGTTAATCGCGTAGGGTCTTGCGGGTTTTCCTTTTCTGTCCCGGGAAAGATTAGTGTCATTATTTTTTAGTCATTTCTTGATTTCATTTTCCAGTTCGTAGGTATAACTAATCTTTTTAATTTTTGTTCAAAACACTATTAATTAGTGATTTTTTAGGGGTTTGGGGCTCTTTGTCTGGATTTTATTTTCTTTATCATGATATGATTAGTGCTTTTAACAAAAAAAAAGATGTTAAAATTGGTGTTTTTCATTCATTTTCTTATGTTAGAATTAGTCCTTTAATCATGTGTATATGTACATAGTTTCTCCAGGTCTATGGACGCCCTCTTATCATAGGTAATGATAAGGGTTTTGATGCATTTCTTGATGTAATTATGGTGACTAAATTTAAATGGTTTTATAGTTTTTTTTTTTATTTTTCATCGGATTATAGTTTTCATTAAAATTTTCCACTTTCTGAAAAAAAAAGAGAAGAAGTTTAGCCTACACTCCACTCCTATGAAAAAATCTTACATCTTTCAGTGACCTTTTGTGACTGTGACCCCCCTCTCTCTCTCTCTCTCTCTCTCTCTCTGCATCCATATCTGGATATGGTCGTCAGCAAGTAAAACATAAAGAATTGAAGCTTATACTATAGATCTTAACTAAATTTAAGATATTCCAGCTGTTAACCGTGACACTACTGATTTCCATATTTCTCCGCATTTAATTTAGAAGATTGCACGATTAAAATGGAACCAAAAGGCAAATATTTTAATTTCTCTGCTAAACAATTTTATTTCTCTGCTAACCAAAGGCAAATATTGTTGGAGTTCTTCTTACTCTGTTTGATCTCTCGTGGTTTGGATCATTTTAATCTTTGTAATCTGTTTTCAAAGATTAATAAATTTTCTTTGATGTTCAAAAAAAATAAATTCATAATAAAAATATTTCTTTGTATCTTTTATTTCATGTTTATAGTGATTAATGCTTTATTTGTCCTGTAAATACTGTTCTTCTTAAACAGAGAATTAAAAAACATTAAATTATAAAATTAATTTTTTTTTTTTTTTTGCAACCTGGAATTCTATTTTTATTTTTTTCCGGATTATATGTGGTGCTATTTTTTGTACTGCAATTAATAGTTTTTCAGTCAGCTGAAAAAATGCTGTTTCACAGTACATATATATTGATCATAGTTTCATGTAAATAATATAATTTTTTGGTAAAACAAGTTGATCATTATCCGGTCAGGTTTTTTTAGTCCGGTCTTCTTGAAGCTTTTGCTGTTTTGGTTGGAATCTTGCCGTCCTTCGGCGGTCTTTTTTTTTTTTTTTTCCTCGGCGAACCAAATTTTATCAATCTCAAAGGGGTACATCGAGGGAAAAAATGAGAGATAAAAAGAGACGGAACATACAAATTAATAAAATCTTAAGTGACTTATGACGGTGTACTCTTATTCTGTTTAATCTTTGTAATCATTTATAAAAAAATACAAAATATTTTTTCTTTGCCAAAAGAAAACAAGTTGATCATTAGGTCTAGGGTAAAGGGTCCTAGAGCATTGTGTCAGATCATGCCTAACCAAGTATGTGTTTTCACTTTTCCTTTGTCAACGTACAGATATACTATGTCACTTGTACATAATGGATAGAAAAAATAAAAAATTGTTCTTAGGTGCCATCAATGCCTTTTTTTGTAGATACTTTGTTTTGCATATGAGAAATGCTACAATATATGACCCTCTTATTCGATTGTGTACGGTATGCATCCTTTTGAATTGCCTCGATTATAGAAGTTTTTACATGATAAATTGTAGCATAAATCTTGAATTCAAAACTTTGGTATAACAGTTGACATCATTTTGCATTTCAATTCATAAAATTTGCATGTTAAATATGAGCTTTTGTCTTGTGCAATTTTAGGCAATTTCTATGAATTCTACATAAATATTTTAAATTTTTATGCAAAATATTATGAAATACGAAACGATTCAATGAAGTGCATGTTGTTTGGCCGGGTGTATATTGTGGAACTTCCTTTTGTTTTATCATGTTTACAGTTATGTGCTCAATTTGGCTTCCTGGTTCTACCGTATACGGATTTAACACGATAATATGCATCTAATAATGCTTTCTCTCCGGGAAAATTATTGATGAATTTGGAAGTTTATTTAGTTCCACTTCACTAAGTTTCTTGATATTCTTTCTCAGCCCTTTCTCATGTTTTGGGTTATAGGTAGAGATTGTAGTAATTTGGCCGTCCAAAAAAAGAGATTGTAGTATTTTTGTATTGATATGGATATGCATGCGTATGTGTTTTGTTGCATTTTAATCTTTTAAATTGAGTAAAGTGCCTTTTTGGACTCTTTTATGATGCATACTTTCTTTTTAAAACCGAATGCCCGGACAAGCTTACGAGCACTTTGATTAATTCCAGAACTCTTAAGTTAACAATTGAGCAAACCCTCCGGTAGCCCTAGGGTTTGAAACATTTGAACTCCGTGAAATTTATGTTGTGTACTTAAACCAACAGCAAGGAAACTAGCTAGTAGCTACCACTATCTAACAAAACCAGATGTATCTCTTTCGATATATCTGAACAAACCAACCAACTTATGTTGGATGTTTGTTTTAATTTCTTTTTCTTTCAAGTAAGTTTCTTTGCTTATCTCATTTTTTTCTCGATGTATCCCTTTTGAGTTTATAAAAGTTTCGTTTGCCGAGAAAAAAAATCTAACAAAACCAGAACCTATACAGCTTGAAAAATTCTCTCAGGCAAAGCCCCATTGTAACAAAGGGCTGTATTCTGGAGGGAGAGAGCTTCACATTTCTCCTTGAGCTGAGAAAATCTCTGATCGTAGCATGCAATTCCTAAGGCCACACCTGATTATGCCCCCTTGCTAAAGCATGGAAAATATGACAATTCCTTTCTCTCCATAATCCATACACCACAACTGCCGAAGAACATTTTAAGACTAGTAGATCTGAGGCCCCTTTTTTTTATCTTTAAAGAAGATACAAAAGTTAAAGGAGCAAGGTAAAGCAAAAGCAACCCGCGACGCAAAGAAATGACGTTGGCAAGAGATGAACGACGAAAAGGAATACCACAAAAGAAAGCAACACCAATGAAAAAACCAAAAGCCCAGCCCCTACAATGAGAAACAGGAAACGAAACGCTAGGAGAACAGCACCAAGCACACCCACAACACATTGAACCAGTCAAGCACATCCTCGATCCAGTGTATTATTTGATGCCTTTTGTAACTGTAGTGCTTCCATCTTGCTCGTGGACTTGTTTCTGGCTACCTGTTTTGGCCTCTACCTTTTTCTCCAACATCGATCCAATGCTTTATTGGAGGTTTTTTCTTTCCCAATCTCATGTATCAATATCATGGTCTTCGATTTTTCTTTTCCTTGATGTACTCTTCTCAAGTTTCTAATAAAACGTGTTTTTTCCAATCAAAAAAAAAAACATTTTTTGTCTCACACAAAAGTATACTGTATCTGTATATATGGATACCAAAAAAAAAAAAAACATTTTCCCTTGGAGAATTGAAATTTGAAACCCTTGATGGGTCTTCCAGGTAAAGCCAAGGTACATCACTGGTCAAACTCAGCACCCTTTTCTTCTGCTATCGCACTTGCACCGTTACCTCTTTTTGCTGTACTGTATGGGAATTTGGTTTTGATGCTTTTTGCTAATTAAGATTACTATTTTGCATTAATCTCCAGCATATGCATGTATACAAAAGTTAATTAATGTCGATTAACATAAAATTATTGGTAACAATATCATCGAACAAGTGGACATGTCGAAAGTAAACGTACATATTCGATGTAGGACGTACTATATCTGAATTTGCTTTAAAAGAGAAGAAAAATAACTTTTTTTTGGTAAATCATAAGAAATGTTGTGCCTATTGGTAAACACTTTGGCCTTGACCTTCCAAAGTGTGAGGCTGGCATTCTCAAATGTTTTTAGATCTTGAACTGAGTTAGGGTTTTCGGTTGATGTGGGTCCATGATAATATATATATATTTGGATGGTCCGGATTGAAAACCAACTTTGACTGGTAAAAATTAATTGTTACTGTTCAAAATTGAAAAGCAATCTCAACCATTGATTACGCAAATAACGGACAAGATTATGCGGAACCGTGAAGAACTTATTCAAGGCTCCTCCGTGAATAAGTTTCTCTTGGGATAAGCATCTCATCATCACATTATATTGATTGGTATGTGGACATTTTATCTCATAAGGTTACACCTTAGCGTTGAGAGAGAGAGAGAGAGAGAGAGACTCACATTTGGGGTAAGGGATAATCAGGATCGAACTTATGCATTACACCATGTCAAGGAGACACTCTACCACTGGTCTTGCTACATCCCCTGAAGGAGAAGAGGCTAACCTATCCTTAAGGGGTCGTTTGGATGCATCTATGAGAGGAGGGATTAGCTTTCACCCTTCATAAGACCTGGGGCCCAGGCTTTACCCCCCGTTTGGGAACCAAAAAACAGAGGGGTTTTCAAGAAGACCGGTTCTTGGCCAAGACTGAAGAAAGGGGGCATCGGGGGTCTTATATTCGGATAGGGTTTGAGGTCTCTATAAGTTATACCCCCCAATCCCCTCGAAATCTGACGATTTTACCCTTCTTTATCACCCTTCCCTCACCCCCAATCTTCCATTTCTGTAGCCCACTTTATCACACACATGCACAGCCAGATTGGGGAAAATGGAAAATATATATATATATATAGAGAGAGAGAGAGAGAGATGCGGGGGGGGGGGGGGGGGGGGCGGGGGGGGGGGGGGGGGGGGGTATAGTGACGACGGCGAGGAGCCGCCGACGAATTGGGACGACGGCGTTGCTGCTGCGCTTCTTCTTCTTTTCTTCTTCTTCCGTTGTTCTTTGACTCTCTATCTCTCTCTCTCTCTCTCTCTACAACAGTAACAAGGAGATTATAAAATGGACTAGGAAAAATTATTCAGTGCATATACGCCCATGCAACCCCACCCATCCATTGTGCTTAAAAAAATGAAATTATTGCTTGCCTTTGATCCAAAATAAACGAAATTATAAAATAAAACACTTTAAAACAATTATAATTTTTTATACTTATTACATTGATTAAATTATAAGTAAAATAAATTATTACGGCTTAAATTGTGGAAGAATAATTAAATTTGTAATAATATATAAAATGTAATATATAATTAATTTAGGGATTGCACAAGGGCAAAAAGGTCATTTGACAGTTTTTTACATCATCCACCCTTCCTTATACCCCCTATTAATCCTTCATCCAAATGAAGTACTATTTAATCCCCCTTCTCTAATACCTCATCCAAACAACCTACTATTTAATACCTCCTCCATAAACATCACATCAATGTGGGTCATTCCTTATTAATTAATATCCCCTACTACTTTATCTTCCCTTATTAATTAATATCCCCAATTCTTTACCCGCATCCAAACAGGCCGTAAAAGTAGATGGATCATCTAGAGTTAGATGCCCCTCCCCCAGCAAAAACCCCTAGGTGGTTGTGGTAGAGAGAAGTGGGGGAGTTTAGAGAGGGAGAGAAAAACTTAGATTTCAACCCTAAACATCTCCATGATGCCTAAATGTGTATGATCAATTCTATCATTTTCCATTCATGGCTATGGAAGGTGAAAATGTGGAGAGGGCCAAGGTTCGTGCTACTACAGAATGATTATTTCTTAAGCATTTTCTTTGGGTGTTTCTTGTTTTTGCTGCTTTATTTTTGTTGTGGTATGTTATGTTTGGTGTTTCCTAGTTGGGTTTTGCTTTGGATCTTACGTTTTTGGTGTCTTTTTGGGAGTGGTATCTTTGTTGGTTTCTTGCCAACCTTGGATTGTCATTCTTTCCCCTAGAGTCCGTGTTGGCTTATGATTGCTGGAGTTATTGTTTCCTATTGTGGGTTTTCTCGTCTCTAGCTTGAGCTGTCTTGGATCCTTTTAATCTTTATAATTTGTTTCAAATATTAATAAATTTTTCGCCTTTCAAAAAAAAAATTCTATCATTTTCCTATTTGTTTTCATTCTAAAACTTGATTTCTTGTTACACAGTATGGAAAGCATCTTGGAAAAATATGAGAGCTACTCCTGTGCAGAGAGACAACTTGTTGCAACTACTTCTGCGTCTCAGGTATTAATTTTCTTCAATATTCTGTTCCCTTTGTGGAAACATTAATGTAGTGTAAAAATTGCAAATGATTTTGTGCTAGCTGCAGCCCTTTATAGCTTTCAGTCCTATATGTTTTGTTGCTGAAGCTTTCAGTCCTATAGAATCTTACCACTCCCTTACCTGTCCCAAAATATTAGACCATTTTGGGATAGCGTACAATTTTTAATTACTTATATCTTTTAATATATGTTAATATAGTATGTAATATGGATCTTGTTTGGTAAATTTTCATTAGTTCTATAAAACAGTTTTTAAAACCACATAAAATATTATAAATCGAAATATATAAGTAATCTAAAATGACACACAACTCTAAAAAGGTCTAACATTTTGTTTTTATCGGACATCGTTAATACAAAACATTAACATTTTGGGATGGGGAGTATATCGTTTCACTTTAAATAACGGTCAGAGTTTACAAATATTGTTTTAGTTTAGAACCCCTTCCGTCCCATTTTCATTGTATATTATTCTGTTTACCTTTTTTATGTCTTTTGCCTATATCTGTTAATATGAATCTTGTAAAATATGCAATATGGATCTTGTTTGATAAATCACAATTAGTTCTATAATACAAAATTTTTAAAATTATGAAAAACATTATTGATTGAAAGATATAAGCAATTCAAAAATGATATGCAATTCAAAAATGAACAATGAAAATGAGACGGAGTGAATATATGCGTACTTGGGGAGTGACTTGCTGCACAATCTCTTTTCTCCGACTATGCTCTAATTTTTTTCAACTTTATTTATTTTATAAATTACCTTTTTTATTTGTAACAAAAAGCATATATGCAATTTAGTGGACATATGTTTCTTTTCTCCGGCTTGATGCCTTGTGTTTAGGGTCTTTTTAATCTTTGTAATTTTATTTTCAAAGATTAAAAAAAATCTTTTTTTACTGTTAAAAGAAAATAAAAAAAGCATTTTAATTTTACCCAAAGCTTTTACAAACCTATCCTAAAGCTTAAGCTATTAGGTGGAGCTAGAGGTCCCAAATAGTGATCACTCATTCTATTATCAAGAAATGTTGGACCGTATTCCTTAATATTCCCCCTCACATGTAGCTGCTTTTGAGGTCTGTCACATATAGTCTCTTCTGAGTCTATCGTCGGGCAATCTTTTGTTGAGTCTGTCACGTGAGGTGTGAATTGCGAATTTTTTAAACCAAGTTCATTTTCTTTTGGAAATTTAGTAACTTCACCAATGGATGAATTATAAACTAATGGATCATAAAAATACTGAAAATGTCACAATTAACACTCTTGTTTAGTTTTGTATTGCATGCACTCTCTTGAATCACGTTGAATTCAAACCAATGAGGAGTTGGTTCAGTCACTGGAAACATGACCTCATTAGACAAGACTCAGGTTCAAATCCCCATAGTACCTTATTGGGGATAAACTTATCCTTACACTACCCATACGTAGTGAGACTTTAGTTTATATTCCGACATAAGTGCGGTGGGATTCCTACAAATAGTGGTCTTGGTTGACGGTGCAACACTCCCAGGCAGGCAGAGGTGACGGCCGGTGTACCATATATACCTGCACTTCTATTTTATATACCAAAAAAAAGAATCGCGTTGAATTCATGACATTTTGCTTAAACATTCATAACATTAGTCTTGAATTCATATCTTTTAACGTTTATTACATTTGCACATAAATTCATGGCATTAACCTTTGAATTCGTATGCTATGATTTTTTTTAGTAATTTTTTAGCAAATGTTATGAGTTAATTTTAAACAAATGTTATGGATTCCTATGCAAAGAATATGAATTTTCATGCAAAATATTATAAATTTAGGCTACTCGGGGGTGCAAATCGTACACTGTGTATACCATGAAATAAGGGTATGTAGTGTAGCATCTACATAATTAAACATACTTGGTTGTAGCCTTGAACCAATTCAGCTAAGCCCATTTTGTAAGAGCTATAAAAGCTTACGTACTTTCATTTTTTTTTTTTTTATCGGCAAAATTTTTTATTAAAATTCGACAAAATGTACATCGAGGATTTTTAATACGTACTTTCAATTGTTGTGCAGATAAACTGGACCCTGGAATACCCCAAGCTCACAGCTAGGATTGAAGTCCTACAAAGGAACATAAGGTACGTATATAGCCTAGGGCTTGTTTGGCTCACACTGCTTACCTTCTTAACGTTGGCAACTAAAATAAGCTTGTTTGGCAGTTGTCCAAGTGCGCTTGCTATTGCTTTTTTTTTTTTTTTTTCAGCAACAGAAGATTTTATTGAAAACTCGATACAGATACATCAAGGGTAAATAGTAAAAGAACAAGCAGGCATAAGTAGTGCTTATCGATACAATTCCTTTATGATGATTCTTAAAATGCTTCCCAACCATTTTCTAACAACTTTAAAGAGAATGAGAGGGAATTTTGTTTCCGGTACATACCCAATTGCGCGTGTGTGAGAGTTTGTCCTATTATTTTGGCGAACGATTGAAAAGGAATGACAAAATGTTCAAGATGATATTAAATATTCCAGTGTTTTGACTATATTTTCAATTTTGTAGGCACTATGTGGGTGAAGATCTTGACCCATTGAGCCTGAGAGAACTTCAAAGTTTGGAGCAACAGATTGACACTGCTCTCAAAAGAATAAGATCAAGGAAGGTAAAAAAACAAAAGCCTTTTAATTAATTTTCCCCCTCCAAATTCCTTAAATAAATACTTAAAATTTAACCAAAAATCCAGACATTGATTACCCAATCTGTGACTGATTTACTTGATTAAACCCTACTGTATAAACGCAGAATCAACTTATGCATGAATCTATATCTGAGCTACAGAAAAAGGTAAATCTTTCATTCTTCTTGTTTTCTTGAAGTTTATTTTTTATTTTTTTTAATTATTATTATTTTTTTGAACTGTGGACAACATATATCGATCTATGCAAATTTTACGATTTTGTTGCATCACTATTTGGACTGAATTTTGAAACAATCTCAAACGAGTTTTAGATTTCGTTGGAACAAATGTGAATTTCAGATGAAGGAAATTAACACGATTATTTAACGAGAGTAGCTCACTCTAAATATTAGTCTCTGCAGATGTAATTCGACATTGTTTGCGATCTTTATCATGACAAGCTTGAAATCCACTTTCCTAAAAACATTCATTTGAAGTGCCTTATGTCAAGAATTGTAGAAACACAAGATGCATATGTTCCAACGTCTACTTCTGTTAGGTTTGTGAAGCTAGATTCAATCTTGGTTTGTCACTTCACTACCTTTTTGTCATGGTATTACGGTAATTGATGACGTAAATTTAAATTCTAGGATATATAATGTGCTTATGCAGTCGGCATATAACTTGTACACTACTCCTCCTACGATACATAACAAAAACTGTTGTAAGCCATGAGTATACCTAATTACCAAATTGGAGAACCACGCGAGATATTTATGTCTTAACTTTATAAGTACACGTATGAATTTAAGGCAATTCAATGGGATGCATATTGTACACATACAAATAGGGTTGTGAAGTGGTTGGTTTCTTTCTGACCTCCTTAGGGTACGGGCGAGCACATGATTGGTTTGAACAGTTGGTGTCAGCCTCGTTAAGATGAACATTTTTTTACCAGTGCCTCATGCCCTTTTAACTTCTTGTACTCTTCACCGCGCGTTACCTAATACTTCTTTCTTTGATCCAAAAAATTGTGTATACATGTCTCTTATAAACTGATCACTCAACCCCAATGTTTAATTGTGACAGCAAAAGTCATTGCAAGAGCAAAACAACCAACTAGCAAAGAAGGTAAAAGTCCCTCTGATTGTCGTATATATATGCAGCCACTGCATTCTGTTTGGCATCTCTAAAGAAGACTGGAATCAATGGAATGACTAAGGCTTTGTTTGGCATCTCTAAACAAGTTGGAATTTTATTTTTTTTGGGAACAGGTCAAGGAAAATGAAAAGACACTAGGTGAGTGGGCACAATGTAACCTACAACAGAACCAAGGTGGACAAAGTTCATCCACCTTGGTCTTACCCCCGCTGCCTCGTCCTCCACCGTTCCATTCTCTAACCATTGGGTACTCTCTCTCTCTCTCTCTCTCTCTCTCTCTCTCTCTCTCTCTCTCCACATTTGTAGCATGCAAATTGAGACATTACATAGACTATGTCCATGTGTCTTAACTCTTGCAAGGATACTATTCCCATAGTACTATTTCACATTTTTTTAGCAATATTACATAATTGGTCCATTTCTGTTGGCATGATGCCTCATTTTTTATGGTTAAATCAATCGAAAGTAATGAAAATCAAGAGCATTGATGTTGTTTTGGCAATTGGCCAAATACCTATCTTTTGCAAAATTTGTTACATAAAAGAAATGGTTTCTACCACTTTTGACAAGGGGAAATTGTGATTTGGTTCAATTTGGGATTTGGTTCTGATGCTTATTTGGTGTTATTTTGTGAGCTGAATGTGGGTCATGCTACTGGTTCATCATTTGCCCACTTTAATGATGCAAATCTTCTACTGCAACTTAAATGGGATTTCTACTACTGTTGGTCGATTTCAGATTTTGGGGAGCACCTAGATATCAGACCTGGTACAATCGAGGACACCCAAAACAGAAAACCTTCTAGGAAAACAAATGAACGGTCCAAAACTCTTTCCCGGAAGACCAGTACTCTTACCTGGAAGAGTTTCATTAATTCTAAACCGTTCATTTGCTTTCCTGGACCGTATAATTTCTACATGGATATTTGTTTTGCTATTTGTATGTGGTAGTTGTCACCGTAATAATGGCCAAGGGTTGTAGTTCCCTGTATCTTTTATCCCTTATGTTTCTTCCTGACTAAACTATGGCTGGCTTCTTGCCAAATTGTTTGGTCCTTTGAGTCCCAGGCGACATATGATTGTCGCAAAGCTTAGGTGTCAACATAATTGGGATGCACGTTTTTTGTTGTGATGCCGTTACACCCAACATCTTTTTAATCTTTGTAATCTTACTTCATAGATTAATAAAATCCTTTTTTGTTGTTAAAAAAAATGCACATTTGCTTATTTTATCGATTTTTAGGAATGGCAAGAGATGCCAATCCAGTGGAGATGCTCTTATATGCGTAACTGAAACTGAGCATAACTATTTTTGCAGTGGACCTTTCCAAGCAAGAGGAGCCGACAACGGCGGTGCTCAACCTCATCCCCCTGCCAACACCATGATGCCGCCATGGATGCTCCGCCATGTGAATCAATAAAAGGAGGGAGGAGACCCCAATTTTCCAGCCGGTGAAGGACAATAAGTGAATATATGAATCACTGCAATATTGATGCTGCCCATATGTACATCCGCTGTATTATATCCTTTATCTTTACTACTAGTCTGACTGTATCGATACCTGGAAATATTTTCCATTCGATTTCTGCTGGCAGAAGGTGTACACAAAGCAGAGCATGGCAGTATTGTGTATGCACGCAGACTTGAAACGAATCTAGTCATATATTTCAGGCGAAAAAGAGAACTAGATGCCAACAATTTTACCGAATAAAGTACAACATGCTCGCGTATGGGCCCAAAACACTGCAACTGTAAGCAGGGGACCATTTCACTGCGAGTGTGTTTTATTTCTTTGGTAAAATTGTTGGTGCCTCTAGTAAATTTTTATTACGAGATGCAAATTTCTGCTTCCACTTACTCTTTATGCAATCCACACAAGGGCTTGATTCCTCTCGACTTTGTCTGTAGGGTTTTCTACAAATGCACAAGAGGAGGGAGAGCATATGCCACAGATATTGTATATTCTATGGTAGTGAGATAAGTTGTCCAAACGGAAAATGTTGCACTCGAATACCGAGGATGCAACTTTTTCTTTCCTCTTGCTTTGCAAGAAGGTGGAGGAAGGGAAAATGTTGCACTCGAATGAGGATGCAACTTTTTCTTTCTTCTTGCTTTGCAAGAAGGTGGAGGAAGGGATGACCGGCTATAACAAGCTCCCCGGTGGTGATGACCAAATGACCATAGGGACTTCAATTCTGCAACGGGCCCTGTGAAGGATCAATTATTCGTAGATTTCTACCGTAGGATTAGTAGGGCCAACAAAGATGCAACGCTTGAGGGGCATCGTCTGCATGCCTCGAGCCTACAACCTTAAGAATCCAAACCTTGTGAGAGTGATACGTTTACCACTAGCTACCCCCCGGTGGTTGTAGCTCCTATAGATTTGTAATCAAATACCACATCTAATCCGATCAATGAAACAGGTCTTTAGAAATAATGAACCCCTGCTAATGTCTACGACAAAGCAATACACTGACTCACACTGACAATACAGAACAGTACAAGAATGGAACTGATCAGATTGACCACAAGTACCAAATTGTTGGTGGAATGGGCTAACTACTGCACAGACGCCGCATACCCACCTCTTCATCCCCCTGTTGATTTATTTATAAACTACAACAACAAATTGTTGCTCTCACCTCCAATAAAGTTATTAGGGTTCCCGTAGAGTATTCAACAAATACAAGATGTTTCCCACAATTAACATACAACAATGCCCCAATAATGAAATGATTTGTATATCAGGACCACCTTGAGTTTAATGTCAGGTTCTACCAACACCAAAATCATCGCCTTCAGAGTTGCAATCACCGACATCAAGAAAATGCTCCCTGTACATACAAGCAACAGGATGATATGGCTACTTGTTTTACGCGTAGATGTCATATAATAGACCCTTTGATATTAACAATGCTTGTTCTGTATTTGTTGCTCTTTGTTAGCTTGGTTTTTAGGGTTTTTTTGTTGTTGTTTCGGGGGTATGCCCCTATGATCTCTTGTAGCTTTGCGCTTTTTGGTGGCTATAAAATTTTTACTTACCCAAAAAAAAACAAAGCAAGGGGGAGCACACAGCTTTAATGAGCACAATATCAAAACCTTCTTTTTTTTTCCCTTTTTTTTTTTTTTTTGGGTTGGGGGGGGGGGGGGACATAAGGCACGAAAAAGTTGCATTTTGAGCTCTTGGGTATAGTGGATATATAATTTTTTTTTTTGGAGGAATCCACCAAGTCAATTAAAATTCTACAAGTTTTTAACCTTTTTGTTCAAGAGAAGTGAAAAATGCTATGACACTAAAAGAGTGATTCATGAAATGCAATGTTTGGTTTGGTAGGCTTCGTTTATTTTTGTTTCCTATCTGAATTTTTTATTCTTTAAATTTCTAGCTGAAAAGCAACAGGGATAGAAGGACAAATTTCAAGGAGATAATAACTACTTCAGTTGAACAAAGGGTTATCTATCATGTCCACAAGTCATCATGCTCTTACAAGATTCGGTATTACCTTAATCTTCCACAAAGCCGTACAAGAGCATCTGATCCAGTTCTGGACGCAACATCCTCAATCTCAGAAGCATTTGCTAGAGTTATAGTGTCTGCAAGCCTAAACTCACACAGTTCCTTCAAGGAACACGCGTCCGTCAGAACAGCCGAGTGGCCACCGCCGGCAGCTAGTTTTCGCACTTCCCCAACACACCTACAGAAAGAGTACTTCATCAAAATAATAGTAATGCCAGGGGAGGAGCTAGAATCTTCATTTCAGTAAAACTGAGGCCCAAAAAAAAATTACCGGTCAAAATGCACCGAGCTTATTTTATGTTATTGGCTTTCTTCCATAATACATAGTACAAATCAACACAAATTTACAATTAAAAAAAAAAAAACCATTCATTTATATTTTATTAGGCATCGAGAAAAAAAGCTGGTGAAAATTTTCAAGTAGCAAGGTAAAATTACTTTAATTGAGACCAACTTAAGTTTTTAGAGATCAATATACCAATTATATCATTCATATTACAATTACAATCTATAACTTTTGGGGATAAAAACTAAGTAAAAAGATTTTATTCATCCGAAGAAAAAAAATCCAGAACTTAGCGTGTCTCATACCAATCAACTGGTGATGGATACCACGCATAAGTAGATCTCTCATTTGCAGCCTGACCATAGCTGTTGTAACCCCACCCATGAATTCTTCCATCTTTCGTATAAATAAGAGTGTGGGAATGTCCACATGCAACAAGTTGCACGCCAGTTGGGACAACCAAAACAGGTATATTGCGAAAAATGGTTTTGGAGTCGTTAGGGACACATGAGAAGAATCCAGTTTGGGGGCCAAGGCCTAACTGGCCTGCTTGACTA
Source organism: Rhododendron ovatum (assembly GCA_019656835.1). Classification (NCBI taxonomy): domain Eukaryota; kingdom Viridiplantae; phylum Streptophyta; class Magnoliopsida; order Ericales; family Ericaceae; genus Rhododendron; species Rhododendron ovatum. The sequence continues at coordinate 28,918,981 of CM033790.1, read as the reverse complement.
CCACCCCAAGCGTAAAGAGCTCCCTTTTCAGTTACAGCACAGGTATGTACACCACCACATGCGATTTCTTTTATGAAGATTCCATCTAGGGCTACCACTCGCCTCGGCAGTAGCTCCTTATCCCCATATTGAAGTGAACAATGCCCAAGTTGACCCATGCTTCCCAGGCCCCAGGTATAGCTGTGAGATCAGAAAACAATTCAGAGTTGAAGTACATATACAAACAAGATGGGACTGACACGCGCAGCAAAAGAAAGGCCACGAAAGAAAATAAGAACTCGTACTTGACCAAAAAATAGTCCATGACCACATGTCCAAAACAATACACAATTCTGTTAATTTGATCAATTAATGCATGTAGGACTTGACAATGTATCCAATAACCCAGCCCAGCAAAAAAATAATCCACATTTAGATTTGATGGAAGGAAACACATTTTTTCAGCACGTATTTTGTATATAAATTTTCAGAATGGAGCTACTTCCTGTCAATAATTAGGGCATACAACAAGTAAATATGAAGACAGCATATCCAACTAGGCAGCATAAACAAGCAAACACCAAGATTGAATAGGTGATTTCCATGGAAATATAAATTTTGTAGGTCCCCAAGCTAGGACAAACCGGAAAATAAAACGTATCTCCATTCCATGGCTCCCTGTCCAGGCTAAACATAAGGTTCCTATGAGAAGTGTATTCCAAACTCTCCAACTATTTTCACTTGGGCCATGCAGATAACCACAGTAGTCATGCCTAATAGTAGCAGTTAGCCCCATTAAGAAAGGTCCTTCGGATCACTTACACCTCTCCTTTATCCGAAATAGCTGCAGTGTGGTACTCCCCACATGACACTTGGGTGATCTTTACAAGCTCAGGGGCTTCATCAAGGAATTTTGCGTATCCACTTATAACACGAGCCCCCTGAAGTCCTTCACAAGTAACACCTCTGCCAAGCTGACCATATTCGTTGTAGCCTGGTTTATCAGAACATTGACAAATCCAATTAATACGTTGCCTGATAATACCAGAACAAGGAATATGGAAGGCTTCCTTCCCTAAACTATGCCATCGGCAAGATTGTACAACGAGCAGCTACGTAAAATATGATAAGCAATGCATTGATGGGTTCAGGCATGAGATTTTCCATCTTGGATCGACAAGTCAACTGAAAGTACAACTACAAAACTAAATTTCAGGAAATAACTAATAAGAGTACCCCAAGCTTGTAGCAGGCCATCTTCTGATAGAACCACCACATGAACAGCCCCACAAGAAACTTGACGGATAGTCTGCTTAAACATGGGAAACAAAGTCATCGAAATTCATCACGAGTGATTGTAAATACAAACAGTTCAAGACATCAATCACAACTGTTATGAATTGCTATCAGTAAGCCAAATACAAGAATAAAAGATATACAAATACTATATACTCGGTGTGGTTTTTGTTACTGACCGTCGCAATACAAAAATGTGATTGGGATAATGAAGTATTTAGCAAAGAAATGGGCAAATTCTTTCACAAATGAAAAGCAATTGACCGAAACAACATAAACTAAATGCAGACATTCAGATGAAGATATAGATAATCACTATAAAGTCTTCTACTCAATGCTATTATAGCTCAATCTAGATTGAAATAATATGTTGTACCGTGTTTGGAGCAAAGGCCCCCCAGTATAAGCGTGGATAATTTGAACCCTGCAACGGCAGAAAGAAAGAGGCAACAATAAGCATCAGAGATTCAGAAGAGCTAATCAACCTAAAAGGGATATGAAAGGCAACCTGATTTTGCCCCCAAACCCAAAGTCTTCTAGTCATCTCAGTTCCATTTTTTTCACGTGGTTCTGCAATAGCAGCAGTACAATGAGCTCCACACGATACAGATATCACAAATTCTGTCTGCAGTTGCTTTACTTTCTTAGGTTGTTTCCTGCCCTTCTCGGTTCCATCCCCCAGCTGACCAAATTCATTTGCTCCTGTTTGAAACCATTCACATATTGTTACCGTGGTATTAATACTTGTTAAGTACGGAAAGACACAGCATGTAATTATAACCTACCTCGTACAAATATTCAGACATCATCCAATCATAATAGAGTTCTTAGTTATATGTAAGCAAATACCAGACATCAATTACCTTTCACTGTATTTTGTTTCCTGTCAAACTCAGTGATTTTTATCATAATCTCAACAGTTGACGGATGTTCGGGATGTTGCCTTTTGGAAGAAAGTAGAATTTTCTCTAACTCTTAAGACTAGTATTTTTTATTTAAGAAATGTTTTCGGGGAGAAAAGTTTAGGAATAAAGACATAAACACTCCAAAACCCGCACCATTTTTACTTTACATTTGCATCACGAGATCAAATGCCTTGCAGAATTAATCGCCGCCAAAATTTCTATACATATTTAACAAGATAAACTACTTGTCATTTGAAACAAGTTAATGAAACCAGTTTACTGGACTCAGAGTTCGGAAGCGAATCATTGGCAGTGGACTCGAGAATTGAGGGTCTGAAGGAATAGAAGAAAGCATAGCATTATGATCCGTGGAGATAACTGAGGGGATTCAATCCAAGCAAAATCATTGTCATCTCTTTCAAATTTATCAGACAGAGCATCAGCTTAGAAAAAACAAACCAAAGTTCAAGGAATGGGGTCAAAGATTCAAAATCTCACACAAGCAAAAAAAGTCACAGGACAAGTAGGGTAGATGCATTAAACCCAGATAGCCAAACATTTAGGAACTAAATTAGGAAAGAGGAAAAAAATTCTCAAAAAGACAGACCAAATTTATTTCCGAGTTATAATTTGGCAAGATTTCTCAAAAATTCAACTCCAATTGATTGCTAAATCAATTTCCAATTTTAGCTTTGCCAAACCTTGTTCCTTGACACAAGATTGGGCTCAAGCTAATTTCCCTATCCCTCTCCCTCTCTCCCCCAACTCCCAGGCCACAGAAATGGCTACAGCTAAATTTCTTCTCTCCATAAAGTATCTATCATTTTTGGAGCAATATCCCCAATTAAAACCTTTTGACAATGTAGCTATCCAAAAAAAAAGAATGTCAGACATTGCTTTTGACTCTAACCCATGGAAATACCCTAACAATTTCAAGGAGAAGACATCAAGAAAGACTAACCCCAAGTAAAAAGCGAGCCGTCTGATGCCACAGCTGCAGTATGCTCCCGACCACAAGCAATGTCCAGCCAACGGTGATTAAAACCTGCGGGGCATCCAAAAAGCTCAGGAGGAAGCTGCTTTGGAATCCTCAAGTTCCGTTCTTCACCCTTTCTGCCTGTTTGTCCAGATTGGTTATAGCCCCACACATATACTGCACTCTTGGTAGGAGGACTCACAACACGGGAGTTGCCAAAAATCTCATCAATATCCATTTATAACAGTCGCAAACCTGATAATCCAGGAAGAACACCATATTTATTGGTATCGGTTAAAGTTTTTATTTCCCTTTTATATAATGCTTTCGATTTCTCTTTTTGTTCATTTCAAGTGGAAATCTTGGGGGGGAAACATATTTGTGACTGTTTTCATTTCCAAGAATTTGGTAACACTTTTTCACTCTTTCCTCCCTCCAACAGCACCGCTGGTAGGGCTGCAGGCGAGCCGATCCAAGCTTTAAAGTGTTACAAACGTGCTGAGTTACAACTTACAAGTAACTCGATCTCGACTCGTTTACTAACTAGCCAAACAGTGCCCATAACAAGTCGACCCTCGAGCTGCTCGCAAACAGCTTGGTGAATCGTTTGCAGCCCTAACCTCCAGCCACACTTGACCTCTCTTAACCTTCTTCGAAAAACATGTTTCCTGATACTTACAAACTGAAAACCGGTAACTGACGGGAGTTACCAAACAGGGTAGGGGACGACTTCGAAGTCTCCGGTCATTTTGGGGACACCGTAATTTTTGGCATAACGAAATCATTACAAGCATAACCAAACCAATTATATGTATAACCAAGCCATAACAAGGCATAACCAAAACTCCGATCCAACGGTTGAGATTGTGCCACGCATGCCAGTTTGAAACCGGTCACCCTAATAGGTCATCGAATTGGGCATAACAAAACCACTAAATGGCATAACAAGTAAACCCAAAAAGGCATAACACGTGAATTTAATGGCATAACATGAATATAACATTTCCTAAACAGGTATAACATTAACCCAAAATAGGCATAACAAAACCATTAAATGACATAACTGTTGAGTCATAACCATGTGGGCATAACGTAAACCATTGAAACCATTGAAAAGCATAACACAAAACCAATGACAAGTATAACAAAAACCATAAAAGGCATAACAAAAAGTAAAAAGTAAAAGAAGCATAATATGACCATATAAAAGCATAACAATAACCTCTAAAAGGTATAACAACAACCTCTAAAACCATAACAATACCCACCTGTCACCGTGGTTAAGTGGGAAAGATTTTTAAAATGTAAATGTGTCTTGCAATTATGTTCAACAGTAAAATATAATGGACCTCAATAAATTATTTATTTTAATAATCAAGGCCGTTAATTTGGTTGTTATTGTTGATTTAGTTATTTATGAAAATTTTGGGCTCCATCCGGATTATGAAGCTCTTTGATTGGTACAAAAATTCAACATAAGAATGATAACTTATGTCCGATAAAGTTTGTAACGATAAGCAATTTACTTATTTTTTTTGCAAAATTGATCTAATCTGTCTTATGGAAATGATAGACGGTTCCGATTTTAAAAAATTCATCAAGCAGTCATCGAGTTGTGAATTATAGGACTTTAATACCTACGTAAGCATCGAATGTGTTCAGATCATATGGTTGCCAACATCCGATCATCACTAAAGTTGGCAAAAAATATAGAATCGATAAGATGTGCAATCTCAACGGTTTAGATCGGTCATCAGAAAAAAATTATTGGACAACTTCCTTTAAAATCTATATGTTGAATTTCATTGTTTCTAAACTAAGGTCTTGTGCTTTTGAGTAATGTACAATACTCATACTATTGCAACACAATCACAATTATCGATACCGTTCAGTTTGTTTTGCTTGGTGTTTTAATTGTTCTCGTAAATTTTTGGGACTACCGGGTTTAGAAGGCCCTTTTATTGGGACGTAGATTCATTATTATAATGACATTTTACATCCGATCAAGTATGTATTGATAAGAGATTTAATTCATTTTTGGTAGACGTATTCTAATCTTTGTTATGTAAAGTATAGACGGTCCCGATTCGGAAAAAAATAGCCGAGGCGGCCCAAGAGTGGTGCAGTATGGGACTTTAACGCTTCTAGAAGCACCAAATGTGTTCCGATTATGTGGTTGTCGACGTCCGATTATCACCGATTTTAGTGACAATGATTAAATCAACAATATGTTAAATCCTATCGGTTTAGATCGAGCATTTGAAAAAATTAGTTGCCAACTACCTTTAAAATCTGTACATTGAACTTTTTTGATTATGAACCAAGGTCTTGTGCTGTAGTCTAATGTACAGTAGCCACACGAACGCATCACTATCACGACGATTGATACCGTTAATTTTGTTATACTTGTTGTTTTAATCATTCTCATAAAATTTTGGGTCTAACGGATTTTGAAAACCTTTTCATCGGAATACAGATTCAATATTGTACGTTTGATTATCCGATTATCTATGCAATTGGTCCCGCCCATACAAGGAGAATCCCCCAAAATTTTGAAATTAGACTTTTTTACGGCAAAAATTTTGGGATCCGGATCCTCTATGAGGATTTCTCTGTGAGGATCATGTGAAGCTTTTAATATGGAGCTGCCAACAGATTAATGAGAAGATCAAAGGGCCCAAAACAACTCCTCTTTCTTTTTGACAAAACATGCTGCTATAGGGAATACTTGTCTAACGGAGAGAAAACCCTCCGTCCTAATCTTATTACTACTATAAATAGGATTTCGTAGGGTTTTTTTCGTTTTCCCGCACTTTTTTTGGTTTCTTTGTTCATCAGAATAGTTAGGGTTTGGAAGTTAGGGTTTTCCTGCAATTCCTCCGAATAGTTTTGTACGACTATGTGTTTTGATCGTCAGGGCTACGCGGTAGGAATACTTGTCGTATCAAATGCGTGATGATACAAATGCACATGTGCTCAAGCACACACTACCTCCACGGGCAAGGGATTGTTTCTTTGAGTATTGGTATCTAATATTTGGAAGGGTCTGAAACTTCATGATAAGGTGTTAAGGAAGGAATACAGCTTGATACTTTAGAGGCTTTTTTCTGCAATTTTCCTTTCGTTTTTGTTAAATCTGAGCCTAATTATTTGTAGTCAAGACAACTTATGGCTTACTTATCTTCTTTTGAGTTTGCCATTATTGCTAACCGAAAGAGTACGGATCATCTCATTGTATTTTTCGGTTGGTCACTGGATGATAGAAAGGAAGCTGGAGTTATTGATATTGTGAAAGACACCCTGTGTCCAAAGATTGCCCTTCAAGGTGTTAAAACCTATTATTATATTGGTCATCTAGAATGCTGATTGATATTGCTTTTTCAAAAGATATATTCATTGATGCTGCCACGAATATAGTTTTTCAAATTCAGATTGTGTAAAGGCTTACAGCACTCACAGTCACTGAAACCTTCTACCTTTCCAAGATGTCTTGATCATCTTCTGTTCATTGAATGGTTTTTTTAAACATTATTTCGTGTTAGTTTGGTCATGATTATTTACAATAGCTCCCTTGAGGGGTAACTCTTGCCTCTTGCGAAACAAGAGTTGCGTGGATTGGAATTGTATTTAGCATGGTTCTTGATTATTAAAGATAACCAAATAAAATAGAAAGATTCCAAGAATGATGTTTTTTGGCTGCTCAACATCATTATGGCCTTTTCTGCCCATTTTCTTATAGGAAGGGAAAAACCCGATCTGTATAGAGGGGACTTGAATGCCTCATTCATTTCAGAGGCAAAGGCAATGATGTCTTGTAGTTAGAGTAAACATTAGAATTCATGCAATGATGGTACTATAGGGCTAATGTAACTTTATGGTGGCATCTTGCTTGGTTGAAGTTTCTGCGGTTAGGATTTCATATCTGTCCCCTATGAAACAAAAAAACATAGAATATCAAACACCAAAGGACGTGGAGTTAACAATAAAAGGAAACTATTTGTTTCTTTACTGTTAGTTCAACCATACAAGCTAGGCTAAGATGTAAGACAACCCACTACATTGAAATCCAACTGATTGCTGTACACATCCCGACTTACCTTTCAACTTGAGGTTGGATGCAAGCCGGTCATGAGTTGGGCATTCAATTGCTATTGAAAAAACATGCCCAGATTTTAATGGAGTGGGTTGTCTCTCTGTGGCAAACTTGGAAAGACTGAAATAAGAAAAGTTTTAACAACTTGAATTCTAATGTTTACTCTAGCTACACGAACATCATTGCCTATGCCTCTGAAATGAAGGAGGCATTCAAGTCCCCTCTTCACAATGGCTTGCTTCATAATGCACTAATACGCTGGGTTCCCCCCGTTGCAGCTGGAGTGAAACTTAATGTTGATGGCCTTTTTTGTGAGCTGATTAAACATATTGAAGACTAACTTTTTGTATATGGTACTATAGGGCTAATGTGGTAGTATATTTAGATACCACTTTTTTGTATTAGGGCAGATTACCAATAGTTTAATGTGGCCTTAACTGTTTGGACTCTTGCGTGGACACACTTGGACACTTGTTTGGACACATAACACTTCGACACTTGCTTACATTTATTTCATTAGAATAATGACAAAAAAAAACACATAATAATATTGATGAGGCACATGGCCATCCTCATCTTCATGCACCCTAGCTGCCCTTCTAACATTTGAACTCTAAGAGCCATTGCATTATCATGCCTAGTTCTGGCATTTTCTGTCTCATCTATAGGGATCATTCTGCTTTGGATTTGCACACTTTGAGCTTCATGGATTTGCACACTTTGAGTAATCCTAGAAACTTACATTTGGAGATGAAATTATGTTGATTACATTTTAAGTTGATTACATTTTCATCTCGATATTATGTTTGATTGTAACGTGGCCATGATGAATTATGTATTTTCAGCATGACAGACGAGATCATTCAGAAGTATGCTTTGAAAGGAAGGGCGCCATCGGCCTTCATTCTATTTAAGTATTCCTTGTTAATGAAAATTTAATTCATTTAACACTGATTTGGTGTTTAATTATGTATTTTCCTCTGACAATGTTTGACTACTACTTTATGTTTGTGCAAGTAGCTATGAAACCATAGCCAATCTAAAAGATGCCAATACCTTAATAACAAATCAGGTAAAATTATGATTTTAACTTAACATTTTGTCATCTAATTGCATCTATTTGATCTAATGTTGATGATGACGAATGATCATTGTTGCATGATTTGGTACATATTGCAGACGAAGAGGGACATTGGTGAGCAATAGAAAAACCTGTCGAACAACCACAGGCAAAAGTACAAAGATTTGACTGAGTTGGCCAAAGAAGAACTCGCCAAGCATAAAGTTGTACTTCCACCAAAACCGAGAAAAGTGAGTACAAATTGTTAGGACTTGTATAACTAGGTGAACGTGATTTGACCTGATTTTGGAATGCCAACTTATTTGATGATGTTTGTTAAATTTGCAGAAAAAGATACAGAACCGTATTTCCTTAAAGTCCATCGTTCGAATAGTACAAAAGTTAAGCCCAGATCAACGCCATGCTGTTCAGCTTATTGGGTTGGGTGGAATATTAGAATTGAGGTCTACGGCTCTTAACCATCCGCTATGTAATTGGTTGGTGCAGAAATTTGATCATGTTTCTCGCTCACTTACTGTTCATGCGCGGACATTCCTTCTCACTGATTCCCATGTTCATGAGTGCTTGGGCATTAATGCACAAGGCAACCTTATTGAGTTGGAGAGAAATATGTCGGTAGAATTTTCAGAAGTTTACAAAAACCTTGGAATGACGAATGGGGTAGTCTAAGTGAAAGAGGGGTAGTCTAAGTGAAAGAGTTGAGAGAGTACTTGGAGAAACCGGAGGATACATTTTGACAAACAACTTATATGCAAACACCTTAACCAACAACATATAAGGGCATTTGTGTGATCAAATAGTATAACAAACAAAGAAAAATACTCTTCTCCCACTTCCTCACCGCCAACCATATGACTTTTGTGGAAACACAATACACCAGATTGTTTATGCTGTCTTTCTTTACAGTCCAAAGAAACTGGACTGTTATTTATGGCACAACAAAGTCTAGAGTGAACCAACATTCAACTAAACCATCATCTTAAATATAATGTATGGTAAAACAGATTTACCACATCGGTATCTATTGGTCTTATGTACGCTGGTTGCACCCCCCTTGGTGTTTTTTTCACACATTGTTTCTTACCAGATAAAACAAGAACAAAATGTAAGCACACTATGTTGTTCAATACGCAAGTACAAATGTAGGTGTCTACGTGACCTACTCGTAAAAGTTTCTAAGCACTAACTCACTAGACATGACTTCCAAAAAAAGAGTCAATGACAAACAAGGGCGGCAATGTATACGAATTAAGAGTTTGCTCTTCTTGGGTCTCAAGTTCGAAATCTCTTAGATAACATCTTATTCTTGGTGTTTTTTTCACACATTGTTTCTTAACATATAAAACAAGAACAAAATGTAAGCACACTATGTTGTTCAATACGCAAGTACAAATGTAGGTGTCTACGTGACTTACTCATAAAAGTTTCTAAGCACTAACTCACTAGACATGACTTCCAAAAAAAAAAAAATCATGGACAAACAGGGGTGGCAATGTATACGAATTAAGAGTTCGCTCTTCTTGGGTCTCAAGTTCGAAATCTCTTAGATAACATCTTATTTTTGTAAGGCAAGTTCGTATAGGACTTTAACCGTTGTTTCTATTAATCACCTCTATTAGAGGACGTTTGACTCATAGAAATTAGTCAAAGTGCGTGTAAACTGATCTGAAGGCCCTAAAATGGGTAAAAACTCGACAAACTTCAAATAAACCTTTCAAATCAAATATATAAAAGAGTAACGTGAAATTTTGCTACTATTGTCTCCATTGAGAAAAATACGCAAATATATATAAAAAAAAATCTGCTATTATTTTCTGGGTACTAGTTTCATCATCAGGCCACGCTTAAGTAGCACCAACAAGAAGTCACAACGTAGGAGTGCTAGAATCGTTAATTTGTGTTGCCCTAAAGTTAACACAAATTGGAAGATTTCAACAAATATGGGCCGTAAATAAAATTTGTTCAAAAAATAAAATAGGGAATCAGATTATACCCAAACACAAATACTGGGTTGGACGTGAGCGTGGGGGAGCTTCAGGATCTCGGCCTTGTTCTCGTTGAAGGTGGGTTTCGGATCTGGATTGAAACCGGGTTGTCCGATGGCGGCCCGACGCCGTTGTTGTTGGTTGTGGGGCGGCGGCGATGTCCACGGGGTGGATGTAAGGTGGGGAGGAGGGGACGGAGGAAGAGAAGAGAAGAGAGAGAGAGAGAGAGAGAGAGAAGAGTCGCTCAGATCAATCCATTCCTCGACACCAGAAGAGGAATCAATGATGCGTGGGAGGAGATGAACGTGGTTAAAGGACGAGGGTTTTCTTTCTGGGTGGGAGTCTGGGAGATGAGGAGATGAACGAAGTGCAGAGGGATTTTTCCCTGGTTAAAGGGAATGATTTAGGGAAAAGATGTAGCGGATGATAGATGAAGGGGATAAAACTCCCTTAACTGTGGTTAAAGAGAGGGCTAATTTCTTTTCTTCTTCTTTTTCACCGGCTCTTTAAGTATCCGGAAAATTTGTTATACCTTGGGTATGCACTAAATGGTTTTGGTTATGGTTTTGGTTATGTTCATAAGAGTATTGCTATTGGTACCGACCTCCCCATAGGGAAAATGCACCGACGGCCACCGGACGGCCGATCCGAGCCGTCCAAAAATTTTAAAAAATAAAACCGAGTGGGCCTACGCAAGAATCAATGGCATCCGAGATGTGTAGGGTATTGATCCGAGCACCCCTTTTTCGTGTATATACACGTATATACAAATATACACGAAAAAGGGATGCTCGGATCAAGTACCCTACACACCTCGGATGCCATTGATTCTCGCGTAGGCCCACTCGGTTTTATTTTTTAAAATTTTTGGACGGCTCAGATCGGCCGTCCGGTGGCCGTCGGTGCATTTTCCCTATGGGGAGGTCGGTACCAATAGGATTTATGTGTTCATAATGGTTTTGTCATGCTAATTATTACGGTGTTCTCAAAATGTTTGGGGACACCATAGCATCATCCAACAGGGTAAGCAATTACAAACGTTGAAATAACATGCAAACACACAATTAGAAAATCGAAGGCAGTGACTGTGAACAACTTCAAAAGCGAATAAATCACAATCCCAAATTTCATAGAAGAGGAAAAGATCATTTTTTGAACAAACTTCAATGAAAATCCTATATTTCCACAATGGGAGCGTGGTTCTGCAGTGAAACCCTAAATCCCATGTTACGACAATTTTGCCCATAGTTTAAAAAAAGTTTGATCATCTTTCTCCTCTTTTCTTTTTCTCATCAGTAGCCAAACAAAGGTCTTGAAAACGTCGAATTCCAAAAACAAAGAACGTGATGCAGAAAAGAGCAAATTTGGAATCGGAAATGACACGGCAATTCTATTCGAAACTGTGAATGGAAATGCGACGTACCTCGATTAAGCGAACAAGAAACGCAATCAGGGTATGGATTGAGGAGAAATGTTTATCGATTGAACGAAAATCGGTGGAAAATTGTCGGCACTAAAATTGTAGGAAAGTTGCGAGGAGCAAGGGGAAATGTCAGGTGGTCGTGCGCTTCGGGGTTCCAATACTCTCGCGGATCTTGGCCCACGGAATCTTGAGGATTACAAAAAGAGGGCTGCTACATGTACATATACCGTGTAGATACTCCGTCTCAACTTCTTTAAAAAAATAAAATATTCAAGCCGCTCATTTTGTTTAAAATAATTTATTTACGGTTTCTGAAAAAAATTAACTCAATCCGATATTAATAAAGACGGTTAGAAAACATTCATTTTTGCTACGGAATCCATACCTGAATTATAAAGCAGAGTTGGATGTTTCGTAAACGTCTTTACCGATATCAGATTGGGTTGTTTTTTTAAGGGACTGTAAATAAACTATTTGAACAAAATGAGCGGTTCCTATAATTTTTTAGGACCAAAGACAAATAAAAAAATGCGTATGTACTCATGGACTTACTGTTTTTTAGAACCTAGAAACGGGTCCAAAATGCATTTGTATGTGGTGTATGTGCGTGAATGTATGTACTCATAGACTTTTCGTTAAAAAAAAAAACTACTCCATAGGAACACGTTTCAATATTGTGCCCGAAATAGTTACATATATGTGAATGTACGTGCTAGGGGTGATATTAAAGATTGAAAAACTGAAAAAATTCGATCGAAAAAGTTCGGTTTGGTTTGTATGTACATGACATATGTGCATGTAGCATATAGCAGTACTCTAATTCAACAATTTTGAGGGGCATGGCAAAGAGCAAGCCCTGCTACCGCTAAGGGCTTTTAAAAAAATAAATACTTTAACTTAAATATAATATATTTACAATAATAGTTTTTCAATTTTTATTACACCGTTCAAAATAATTTCATTGAGATTTATCAAATAACATATTATATAAAAAATTATTTCAATAAATCTTTTTTTGAAACTTGAAAATTACAAATAATCACTTATTTTTTAAGAATCTTTAGCGGAACACCGGGTGCACCCCAAAGAGATCACAAGACATTCAAATCTTAAGGCCACTAGAAATTTGTTTAATTTCAGAACTCTAAAATTTTTGAGATGTGCGCAAGACATCCATTTATGTGCAATAATAAAAAATAAAGTTTTTTGCTTGATAAAATAAGAAAGAAGAAATAGAACAACTTCGATCATCAATGGGCTTGAAGCCCATCAGTTATCTCCTGAAGTCAAAATTCTTTCCACCTTGATTTTCCACCACAGCTATTACGAGCCCCACCAAATATTTTTTCTTATAATCTGAGCCGTTCATTTTGTATAGTCCACAAAACAGTATATGCAAGCAAAAAATGAGTTTCATCGAACATCAATAGGTATATTAAAATTTGAATTTTGGTTTAGGAAATGGACAGTCATAAACAGTTTAGCTTCAAAATCTATGACCCTCCATTCTGTAAACCAAAATTCAAGTTTTGATATATCTATCGATATCCAATCAAGCTGATTTTTTTTATGAGTATACTACTCTATATGCTCTACAAGATGAACGATTCGAATTGTAACAAAAAAAGTCTCATAGGGCCCACATGCGGTGGTGGAAACCCCATTGGCGGATAGAATATCTCTCGGAACTCCCACAAGGGAGGCTAGGGTTCGAGTCAGAGGGGTTTGGAATTCAGGGCTATGGATAGCTACTGGTAGATCTATAAATGGACCGGGTCCAATCCGAAAAATTCGATCCGAATCCAATAACGTCGATCCAATAATCTAATGATCATAATCCAATAATCCAAATTCGGATCGGATTAAATCCATTATCAATCTAAATCCAAACTTTAATTTTTAAAATTTTTTAAAAAACAATAAAATTTTTAAGAAGTTGTATTTTTATTTTAAATTTTTTTTGGGAAGATAAATTTTTTTCTTTCTGGCTAAAATTTTTGAAGTAAAAAAAATTTAGATCAAATTCGAATTTTCTAGATTTGAATCCTGATTATCACTATTGGATTTGAGTATTATGGAATTCGGATCTGGCCCATTGATAGACCTAATTACTGGATTCACTATACTCCCCTGTTGACTCTCCACCAATGTATACAATATTGCAAAAAAATAAAAGTTAAACACAACAAAAATAGTGATTAATGCAATTGTTGGAATATGAGGGAGTGATGCGTAATAATCAAAGATACAAAAAATACACCTTCTCAGCCGGCTAGAAAAAACAAAACAAAAAAAACCTTAGGGCTCCGTTCAGTTGCCAAGAAAGTACAGGAAATGATGGGAAAATCAATTTTTCCATAATTTTTATAGTATTCAGTTGGCAGGAAAGTAATGGGAAACATGTTTTTAAGTTTTCCTGCAGGAATTACTTTCCTGCAAAAGTGATCCTGCAAAAAACACAGGATTTTGCGTCGCGGGAAATGGAAAATGAGTGAACACTTACAAAATTTTCCCGAAAGTTTTTTTTTCCTGACAAATGAACAACTAAACCTTAATTATTCTTGCAAAATTCATTTGTCAAATGAACACTCACAGGAAAATAATTTTCTTTTTCTTTTACTTTACCTCACTTCACTTTTTCTGGGAACCAATTTTCCACACAACTTTATCGACAATTGAACGGAGCCTAGAAGAAAGTTACTTAACGCGTCCACACAACACCACAAACCTTCCCTTCCCTTCCGCTTCCCTTGTGACCCGTTTGGATGTAGGGAAAGAATTGGGAGTATTGATTAATAAGAGGATAAGATAATAGGGGGTATTAGTTAATAGAGAAAATGACGGCCCATGATGTATTTTGATAATTAATACCCGTCAAGAACATACTAAGAACAATTGTTAATACTAAAAATGTCATTAGCGAGTATTAATTATTAAGACACGTCATTGGCCATCATTTTCTCTAGTTAATAACGAATGACCCACATTGATATGATATTTATGGAGGAGGATTAAATAGTAGGTTGTTTGGATGAGGTATTAGAGAATGAAGATTAAATAATACTTTGTTTTGTTTAGATGGAGGATTATTAAGGGTATAAGAAATGATGATTGAGATATAACAAGCTGTCAAATAACTTTTTTACCCTTGTGCAGTCTCTAAACTAATTATGTATTACGCTTTATATGTAATTGCTAATTTAATTATTCTTTCACAATTTAAGCTGTAATATTTATTTCTATTAATAAATTAACGAATTTAGTATTATTATTAAACATTTTTTTTCATAAAATTCAAATTTTTAATTTTTTTTTCCCAAATTTCAATCCGTTTGAACTGATGGAGAGATTTTAGTTTTCTAATCATTTTATCCTAAATGATTAAAGATAGCCTTAATTTAATTATAACTAAATATCTCTTAGGGCTAACTAACTAACGAAATTCCTAGAGTCAAAAATTAATTATGACCATTTAAGATAAAATTATAAAAAAACTAAAATTTTTCCACTGATTCAAAAGGATTGAATTTTAGAACACTTAATTTTTTCCTCGGTTTTCCCCCACTCCGAGTAGGGCTACAAACGAGCCTAGCAGAGCCAAGTTTTACAGTGTTCAAGCTTGTTTATTAATTTTTTAACGAACTTGAGCTCGAGCTCAGTGAAAACTTAACGAGTCGAGCTTGAGCCGAGCAGGTTTTGGCTTGACTCGAGTTCGAGTTTGTTCACGAGTCTCAACGGATCAATGAAAAATGTATATATATTATCGCATAGGATTAATATGACCAAATATATTTTGAATGTGAATGTATATATATTTCATTTTCCTATGGATCGGGAGTGTACTAGTGTGCGTGTGTTCTCCACTTCTTTGGTTAAATTATGAAATAACAATAAAAATCTTAAACTTAAGTATATATACCCCGGCTCGCGAGTTGAGCTTATCCTTACTCGAGCTTGGCTCGTTTACAAAACGAACTCAAAATATCGACTCAAACTCGTTTGTTTAACTTTCTAGCCGAGCTTAAATGAGCCACTAATGAGCCGAGTTGCGAGCCGCTCGTGAGCGACTCGGTTCGTTTGCAGCCCTAACACCGAGCCTTACACAGCCTTTTCCCCCTACCCCTTTGCAGCTCCAAAACGACACAGTTTTGGGCCGCTATTGGAACACATGAGCACACAATAATTTCCTTTGCCTTTTAACCTCGTTCTCATCTGCTCTGCAACTACATTAAGAAGAGAGAGAGAGAGAGAGAGAGAGAGGCAGAAGAAGAGGAGGTTGAAGAATAAGAAGCAGCAGCAACAATAGCAACAGCAGCTACGACACAACAGTACCAACAACAGCTACGATCACTGGTTCGATCCCTCCTCTTTCCGATCTGTTCTTGTTTTTCTTTTTCTTCTTCTTCCTGTTTTTTGTTCTGTCGCTCCAGAAAACAAAACCCAGCAGATTGGGGGTTGGGAGAAGGGGGATAAGGAGGGTTAAAATCGTCCAATTTTCAGGGGATTAGGGGGATAGCTTAATAACACCTCAAACCCCAGCCATAACTTAGACCCCCGAATCGGTTGTTGGTTTTATAATGCATCAATTACCAAAAAACTTAGACCCCCGAATCCTCTCTTCTCGAAAGCTCCCACCTTTCTCGGGGTACTGCTCATAGGCTTTTGAAATTTCTGATTTGTTGATTGGCATTTTGTTGTTTCCTACTGATTCTGTATATCGCGCGTACATACTGATAGAGGCAGGGAGAAATGGCGGATCGATTAACGCGCATAGCCATCGTCAGCTCCGATCGATGCAAGCCCAAAAAGTGTCGCCAGGAGTGCAAAAAGAGTTGTCCTGTTGTCAAGACCGGTAAGCTAAGCAAAAACGTCTTCTTTTCGATTTGCTTTTGTTGCTTTTTGTTTATTTATCCTTAAATTTATGCTTTTTGTTGTCTCCTTTTACATCCTTATTGATCCACTCTTCGTTGCTGGTCTAGCTTTAATTATTAGTGAATTTTGATCGCCTTTTGTTAAAACACGTCGTTTGGCTGTCTTAGATCTCTCTGGTTTGACCATACTAAGAGTGGAGTGTTAGAAGCATCTGATGTGAATTGTAACTTATATTGTGGATGTTAAATAATCTTTATTGGTATCCCATTTGAACCAGATTTAGAGATTTTATGCGATGTTTTTTCATCTGTGGGACTGCTACTGTGGGTTTATAATAATCTTGCCGAATTGGGTTCTAGGAGCTTTGTATGTTGAATATTGTGGGGCTCTAGATCTCTAGCTAGGTAACCCTTCAAGCCTCTGGTCCAGCTGCACCTTCACCCTCACCTAGCCTGCACAAGCAAGCACGATTACAGACCAAATTGGAGGAACTCCGGAATGGTCCTCTGGCGAGAGAGTAAGAATGTGCAAAGCAAGGAAGGGGAAGTACTAGGGTTTAGAGTGTAGAAGATGATGTACCTCTTTAGGGTTGCCTTACTTCCTTTATATAGAGCGTCCTTGCTTGCTTCAAGTTTAGGCATGTGCCTCACACGCCTCAGCTGACGTCACCGATAAGCAATGTGTGAGCTGTCACCCCCATGTGCACTCATGATTACTTTGTTGCATTATTGTTTCGGATGATGTCATACTCGTCACACTAGATAAGGAGCACGGGAATGAGCTAGCATGAAGGGCTGGGCCATGGCCGAACATTGGGCCGACCCAGCAAGTCGGACTTCGCGATAGACGGACAAACAACCCTTAGATGTCGGACCAGGCTCCTCCGTGGCCGAACTCTGATGCCGAGCCTATAAGCCCGTTCAGGGGTTTGATCGTCAGGTAGATCAAAGGGATTGGTCCCGGCCTTCTGCCAAACCATGATATTCAGCCCACTACAATTATGTTTCGTATAAAGTATTTTACTCTACTTATGAGGTTAATTTATGGGTTTTAAAAAAGAGAGTGTTGTTCACCACTGTCCACCTGTATTTGCAGGTAAACTGTGTATTGAGGTCACTCCTCAATCTAAAATTGCTTACATCTCTGAGGAGTTGTGCATTGGATGCGGTATCTGTGTCAAGGTTTGTGGACTTCAATGTGCATTTTCGGTCTGCATCTGTAGCTTATCAGAGTGTGGATTGTTAGTTAGTGCATTTTACCATGTTTTTACTGGTTCGTGTAGAAATGCCCATTTGAAGCTATTCAAATTATCAACCTACCGAAAGATTTGGATAAAGACACAACTCACCGTTATGGTCCCAACACCTTTAAATTACACAGGTTAGTTCATAGGTGCAGTTATGCTGCGTAGTGGTTTCTTTTTACTTCCTGTTTGAGAAAGTATACAATTGCAATTTTGAAATTACAGGTTACCAGTCCCAAGGCCAGGGCAAGTTCTTGGCTTGGTTGGCACAAATGGAATTGGGAAGTCGACTGCCCTTAAAGTTTTGGCTGGGAAGCTGAAACCTAATTTAGGCCGTTTCAAGGTACTCCTCTTATGTATTTTGATATCTCTATTTGGCCTTGTGGGTTCATTTTTTACCCATGTGGATGCTTCTTTTGCAGAATCCTCCAGATTGGCAAGAAATCCTGACATATTTTCGGGGGTCTGAGTTGCAGAATTATTTCACTCGTATTTTGGAAGATAATTTGAAGGTGCTATCTCAGTTAGGATGTCATTATCATGTCTTTGCCTGTTCCACCTATTGATTAAATACCGACTATTTGATGGAGTATGATATCTGGATTGGTTATGCATAATTCATTGATTATGTACTTGTATGTAACACTATGCAAAAAGATTATCGAATTCATTTTAAACAGAATCTATTCCTTAGCCACTCTGCTGAGGTGAATCTATCCTGTGATTGCTCATTAAAATGACATCATTATGATTGCTCATTAGAAGATGTTAAGAGATGAAGTGGGGAAGTGGGTATTGTTCACCATTTTATGTCAATTTTGGTGAATTTGGAAAAGCTACCACTTGAAAATGTCACAAGATGATTTATGTGGCAACTTGTAGGGAAACACCGTGGACATAAATACATAATGGTACACATGAAGGAAAAAGTTTCGATTATCAATGCTAGGTTTTTCCATTCCCTTTCAATCCAACTATTTTGTATACACTTTCTCACGTCACAAGCCACAACACTTTCTGTGATGCAAAGAAGAGTGGGTAGACACTGACATTTCTTCGTGCTTGCTCAAGAGAGTGTCATTTTGTTAAGTATCCTACCTTTGATGTAATTGTGTTTCATAGGCGATCATTAAACCCCAGTATGTTGATCACATCCCAAAAGCAGTGCAAGGCAATGTAGGGCAAGTGCTTGAACAGAAAGATGAAAGAGAGATGAAAGAACGACTTTGCGTTGATCTTGAACTGAATCAAGTACTGGATCGTAACGTAGGGGATTTGTCTGGTGGAGAGCTTCAGAGATTCGCTATTGCTGTTGTTGCCATACAGAACGCAGAGATATACATGTTTGATGAACCCTCGAGTTACCTTGATGTAAAACAGAGGCTTAAAGCTGCCCAAGTTGTTCGATCTCTGCTAAGGCCTAACAGGTATATGTTGTTTTGATTTCTGATTAATCTGAATGTTTATGAGATTTCTTTCTCGTCTAAAGTAGAAATGTGTATTTGAATTTCAGTTATGTAATCGTCGTGGAGCATGACCTCAGCGTCCTAGATTACTTGTCGGACTTCATTTGCTGTCTTTATGGGAAGCCTGGTGCATATGGGGTTGTTACCCTTCCTTTTTCTGTCAGAGAAGGAATTAACATATTTTTGGCGGGATTCGTCCCCACAGAAAATCTGCGGTTTCGCGATGAATCTCTTACTTTTAAGGTAAATTGGTCACATCTTGGTTGTCTAGTGCCTAATATAGCACGCAGTGTTCACTTGTTTTTTATTCCCACAGGTTGCTGAAACTCCGCAAGAAAGTGCTGAGGAGATTGAAACATATGCACGTTATAGGTACCCGACAATGACAAAGACTCAGGGAAACTTTAGGCTTCGAGTGGTGGAGGGTGAGTTCACCGATTCTCAAATTATTGTAATGTTGGGTGAGAATGGTACGGGGAAGACAACATTCATCCGCATGCTGGTAAACTTTGTTTTTGTTTTGTTTTTCTACTCAATTCATAGCCTGGATTGTGATGTGGTCTAACTGGCAAAATATGCAGGCTGGTTTATTGAAACCTGATGTCATAGAGGATTCTGATGTGGAGATACCTGAGTTTAATGTCTCCTACAAGCCCCAAAAGATCAGTCCAAAGTTTCAACATAGTGTTAGGCACTTGCTACATCAAAGAATACGTGATTCCTATATGCATCCCCAGTTTGTGTCCGATGTGATGAAGCCTCTTCAGATTGAGCAGTTAATGGATCAAGAAGTTGTGAATCTTTCTGGTGGGGAGTTGCAAAGAGTTGCATTAACTCTGTGCCTTGGAAAGGTATTTTTTCTCATTGCAGTGTGCTGCACTGCCAAATATGGAGTATATAACTTTTGGCAGTAATCTTGTTTATTTTCTCTTTATTTGTATAAGTCAACATATCTCTCTCTTAACAAGTTCTTTGTTCTAATGGACGAGCTCTTTTGGTAAGTATTGAACCCTACTATGTGATAACTTAGTTAGTGGGCAAGATTTATGCCTTCATTGCATGGGGATATTACTCCTTTATGCCTTGGTGTGAAGAAGGAACTTGAGGAGCCACCTCAAAAATTGCTTCTTAGTGGTTGAACTTGGGTTAGCTCTATATAAAGAGAGAAGAAACCACGATTACATAATCACAAGGGGCAATGCCCCAAGTCTTTACAAACATGCAGTCCATTGGGATTTCTATCTGTCTGGCTCCCACTAATGAGTGGTGGAAGAAAAACCTAACCTAACCTAACCTAACCTAACAAAACTAATTCTTCGCACAGCCCGCAACGCAAGGATTATCAATGATCTGTGACTTCAAGTCGGGAAAAGTATGAAATCCACCCCCAACCTCTATTATCATCTGGTTTGCGAATCATATCCTACAGTTCTTGACTTGTATCCTAAGGTTCTGTTCGACACACCGAGCTATCGATTCGTTTTGGTGAGGCAAATCGCTAGAACACAAAAAATCTGTATGATACAGCTACAAAATGTCCGATTCGGTTCAATGCACCTAAAAATCAATTCACTTTATCAACATCCTTCACTAGCAATAAGTTTTGCTAAAAAGTGAGATGCTTGAATAAGTGTGGCGATCTGAGTGTTGAAAGCTTTTTGAGGTGAGTAGTAGAATTGTATGGTCTACTAGAATCTGATTAATGGAATTCACATTCCGTGTAATACTAGGGTCTTCCCTATTAGAACATGTGATTCTCAATTCATCACTTAGGACAAGCTTCTCATTGATGTAGGCCTAAAATAATTACTTCAAAGATAAGTCTTTCATCTTTCTAATCCGAAGGTATAGATATGAATTTTAACATATGACAGATTTTGTGCGCGAATTTGAGCATTCAAGATTTGATTTTATTCGAATTCAGAATTCGGAAAAAAGGACCACTGATTTTTTTATTTGATTCATGATTTGAAAGTTATGCTGCCAACTAGGGGTGTGCACGGGTCGGGTTTGACCCCGAACCCGACATGTTGGGTAACAAATGTTCTAGACCCGCAAACCGAAACGAATAGGGGTAGGAACCATCCGCGAACCCGATTGTCGGGTCGGGTCTGACCAAAAACCGAGTTGATCTTTGTGCATTGGTCGGGTTGGGTAAGAAACACAGCACCCTGAACCCCGAACCGAAATCTGATTTTTAACAGAAATTGAACCCGTACCTGTCTGAACCACATGTTTGGCCCCACCCAAACCCTTCTGGTCGGGTCCGCGGGTGAGCGGTTTTTTTGCACAGGCCTACTGCCAACTATCCAGCCAATGCCATTAGGACTCCCAGGGACCATTGTAGGGGGTTGGAGTTTCCAAATAGTCAGCAGTGTACCCAGTCATAACCTGTAAACCCTTTTACAGTAGAAGCACATAATTTCTTCGGCATGCTAAACATTGCTGTCTTAAAGGCAAAACCAGAGGCTGGTGTCTCGAAACCAGGAATTTAAACTAGAACTCCTACCCTCCAGTGCAGAACCCCAGAGCGTCCAGTGACAGAAGCACACGTTTTCATTGTCTTGACAACCGTCACCTGACAAAAGCTTTGCGGGGTAGTTCCTAGTTATAGATTTAAAGGCATTAGGGCTTGTAAAAAGATTCAGGGCCATTTATTTGGCTATGGAGCTCGTGTTTTCCTTGGCTTGTGAGCATGGTTTTCTTTTGGATTCCTTGTGGGGTTTCAGTCTGCTTACATTAATATATGACATATGATGTGTGTCGAGTATTTTGCAGCCTGCGGATATTTATCTGATCGATGAACCTAGTGCATATCTTGACTCTGAGCAGCGTATTGTTGCCTCAAAAGTTATAAAGAGATTCATCCTCCATGCGAAGAAGACTGCATTTGTGGTGGAGCACGATTTTATTATGGCAACTTATCTGGCAGATAGGGTCATTGTGTACGAGGGGCAGGCATCAGTAGATTGTACTGCAAATGCACCTCAGTCGCTCTTGACTGGGATGAATCTTTTCTTATCTGTAAGTGGTCGTTTAGTGTTTTTTGGGAAATTATTGTGTCTCTTTCCAATCTAACTGTTTTGCTGGAAGAAAAGATAGATTAAAAGGGTTAGTGCAATATGAATATCACTCATCTGGTAATCCACTTGAAACTAGAGAAAATTAACTCTGTTCACCGGTAGGTGATAGATTTTTGTGCTTGCAATTGTTTTGGACATCTCCTATTTACCAAGCATTCTGTTTTGTTTTTCTGTTAGCATTTGAACATCACATTTAGGCGGGACCCAACAAATTATCGCCCGAGAATCAACAAACTGGAATCTACCAAGGACAGGGAGCAAAAATCTGCCGGGTCCTATTATTACCTGGATGATTGATTATGAACAGGTAGTAGCTCGCTCTCTCTGTGTGTGTGGGAAAACGTGGATATTAAAATGAGTATAAGATGAGTTTTTTCTTGTTGCAGTGTCTGGTTATCTAAGTCAAAGGACATCTATGTCTGCCGGACATCATGGGTGCTTGGAATTCGATTTTTGATTGAGAAAGAGGCGAGCCCTTCTGCATGATAGTCATCATCTGGTGCGAAGCAGATGGGTAAGTTAAGAATAATTTATTGATTTCCATTTAGCATTTTTGTTTCTCCATGTTATGCGTTGTATCACCGATTTTGACCTTTTTGGGTGTGTGTGTGGTTCATTGTTTGTACTAGTGTCTTTTTTTGGGATAGCATCAATCAGAGTGTTCGACTAGATTTATGGAAATTTCTAAACTAGCAAGTTTTGGAATGTGTTCTAGCGAGTTGGCTTGGCCCTTTGGTGTATGGTTTGGCCTGTTTTTCTGAGCTGGGCTTGTTTTTGGGCTTGAATATTTCTGATTAGGGCAGATAAGGCTCATAGGTGTTTGGGCTTGGCCCATTTTATGGGTTTGGCCCTCTGTTGTTTTGGGCTTCGGCCTTTTAGGTGTTTATCCAATCTTTGGTTGGATTTCCCTCCCTTCTCCCCCAACTTTATATATCCATTGTCAAGATTTTTCTAATAATATTTTGCCGCTTAAAAAAGAAAAGGGTGTTCTAACAAGTTTTATAATCATAATTGCACTTCACAGTTGGTTTTGTGAAGAACTTGCAAATTTAACTTGGGACTACTTGTTAGTACTGTCTTGCGGGGTACAATTATATTGCGAAATGCAACTCTGTTGTTGGGTGGAAACACAAAATGATGATTTCTGGATTGAAAAGCAAACTCTGTTCGTGTTTTTCTGAATCTAAACTGCTAAAAGTCCTACACGGAGCATGAACCATTTTCCAACAAATGTATTATTATCATCAGATTTCAGTTCTTTTTAATGGCGATGGTCTTACTCCGGTTGGACTTGATCTTGGCCAGTAACACAAAGCTTTACCTCTACCTTTCCGATCAAATCGTATTGTTGCAGCCATTCCAGCCTATTACTACTAATTTTGGCGGGTGGATATGATTTGGGTGGAAATGTAATACGAGTGGTGATATGTTAAGAAGGGTGGCTCCACCTCACTCTTTTTTTTTAGCTAATATTGTATATATTAGTGGAGGTTTTATAGCCCCTTTGGATGGAGAGGTGAGAAAAGAAAAAGAATAAACGGATGTGTTCTCCCTTACTAGTGAGAAAAGAAAAGAAAAAATTGATTTTTCACCATCCCATCTAAATAATAGTGAGAAATCAAATTCTCACAAGCGACTGGCCTCTTTCCAGTGACTCTCCGGTGAGCAGAAACTCTCTCCCTCTCTTCTTCGGCAAACCTAATACTCTCTCTTTCTTCTCCGGCGACGCATAGCCACTCGTCCGACGAGGGGATGGACCACACGCTCTCCTTACTCACGGAATCTCACCACTTTTGGCGAGAAACGGAAATGGGCTTGGGAGGGGTTCTGGTCTCCCTCCATCTCTCACCCTCTCTTGCCTTGTTCCCCTTCCAAACGAGGGGAGAGATTGAGCTCTCTCCCCATCTCTTTTCTTCTCATGTACCAATCTCACGTACCAAACAGACTGTTAAGAGTTAACACAGGGTTCCAGGGGCTATGAAGCCCCCACTAGGGGAAGAGAGATGAGTTACCAACTTCACTATAAGTGGTTTTCGGGTGGCCCCACCTCTTAAGAAGAGTGGATTCGTAATGAGATGTTTGGATGCTTTTTTTAGAAAAGGATATGGAAGGTGGATAGATATCAAATGACTAAATTGCCCCCACTTAAATTTTTAAATGATCAAAATTCGTTTATTTAATTATGATTAGAGTAATTACATATTTACCATTAATTATTGCATAAAATTAAATCAAATTATCTTTAAAATGTTTAAACCTTATTTTGATTTCCCCCAATTTGATCGATAAACCAGAGGATTGAGAGGAGAACTTCACAACACTTTCTACCTCTCTCTGTCCACTTCTCCGACTGATTCCCCCAACTACCAGCAACGAGAGTGACTCCGGCGATGATGGGTACAACACATCGGCGATGATGGGTATGACGATGGCTGGTCCAGTGATCAAATCAGATCCACCCCCAAATCTGCATTCAAAACTTTGGCCGTGACCATGACGATGGCTCAGGCAACGAACAGTACTCTCTCTCTCTCTCTCTCTCAATTCTGTTGTGCTAGAGTTAGAGGGCATGTTCGTCATTTGGGAGCCCGGATATAGAAGCGACAGGGGTACCCCCATCGTTACCAAATCCACCTGCGGGTGGATTACAAATCCAGCTCGAGCCAAATCCGGGGGCAAATCCGGGTGGGGTTTTTCGCAGCCAAACACCGGAGATGAGGAGAGAGAGATTAAATCAGGGTGCTTGGCATATCCGGCTGCAAATCCGGCCGCCAAACACTGTTGTTGTTGTCTGAGATGCCCCTGCTGACTACTGTTGCCATCCCCCATTCTTCAACTCTAGTACTCCACTATATACGCATGTTGTATGTATGTAGAGTCAACAAAATTCTGCAGCTTTCATTCCATCTTCCCAATTTGAAGACTGGTCCGTTTAAACCCCTCTCGTGGCTTTCCAACCTCTTCTCATTATGGACACTGTTCATGGTTTTTGTCAATTTCTTTTTGGCTTGAAATTCTCTTCAGAGTCTGTTTATATTGCGAGACGCCATATGAAATATTTTAGATTTTCTATCTTATTCGATGCATTAATTATATACTTGCTCAAACATGCATGACAGAGAACAAAACTTTAAATCTAATTGTTTCCCTGCAACAACTGAAAAAAGGCTTTGTTTTTACTTATGCTAATGAGAATGAGTTCTTTCGATTCATTGTTTCTGTGCCTTGTTCTTCCAGTTATTTAATCCACTTATGCTGGTTATTGTGGTATATTGATTAAGTAGTTATTGTATTGAATGTGGCCACCAACTAAGGATGGACGGAGGCCATGGACGGATTTGTGTGGGGGCACATGCCCTCACTCGAGACTAAAATGATTTTGTTATTTTTTTGTATATATTAGAAAAATTATGAAAGTGTGCTACTATATAAATATACTCACATGCGTACATCTCAAACATATACATATAGAATTAGTTTTATGTTTCAATTTCATCATATGATGCATTTTTGCTTTGTGGTTTACGAACTGTTTGTCCATTTGGAGCTATTCTTTCTTGATTTTTAAACATCTAGGAGAAATATATTAAAATTAAGTCATTAATAAAACGATCTCAATAATTCTAAAAATTGCTGATGTTCATGTAAACTATATCCTAAAATTTTGCCCAAGATTTTGTGCTAATTTTTACATAATTTGATTGAAAGTACGCGTTATAAACTTTTGTAGTTAGTAATTAATGCCTTAATTTTGTACGATCCTATTATGGTTGGCTAGAAAAAATAAACTTTTGTCATTATAATTAACAAGGTTCCCCCACTAGGCTATATTATTGGATCCGTAGCTGATGGAGGCGACTAGATAGCTCAGGAAATTTTTATTCACCAGCTGCATTGTTGAGTCTTGAATTCGGAACATGCTTTGATATTCTTGCTTGAACGCAACTAAGATGTTGTCATGCTGCTATAGAAACTAGACATTTTTCTTTGAACGTCTAGTAAGTAATTGTTTAGCTTCACCGGATTAGACATCACTCTTTGCTGCAAACAATCAAAACCCACTAATAAAAACTCTCTCCTGACTGATGATCTATTATTTAGGTATGGAGATTTTATTGGAAACCCAAGCCTCAAATGCAAGAGGCGAAAAGATAAATCTTTAGAGGAAAGCTTGGAAGTAGTTTGAATTATAGGGTCTGCATGTAAGGAAACTGGAGAATTGGAAACTGCATAATTATATGGGTGAATGTTGAGACATAGCTCTTAGATCTGCACGTAAAAAGAAGCTGGGTGTAAACACGCATTCTGTTTTACGATTGTTGAAGTCATTACAAGGTGACATCATCTTTTTGTATTTCCACATATGGAAGTGTCAGCTGAAATAATGTGCTAATCCCTCACACAACTACTTGAGAAACACGAGCTGAGAGTTAGTCATTAGTTGCCATTTCTAAGGATTAGATAAATCAACACCAGAGCAATAAATTGTTTCATTGGAAAGTGTGTGCTTAGAGTTATTCTTGAAGTCTGTCGACTCTATATATCCTAATCCCATCCTTATTTTTAACCCTAATAACTGTAAGTTACCATTGAAAACTGTTGTACAAATTCCAAACACATGTGCCTTTTGGTCTACGCCTCAAAGGCCAAATGGATTTTGCATATCAGAAGAAAAGAGTAGGAACTGGGATCATATAAAAGTATTGTATTCTTCTGTTTACTTGTCGCAGTTTGTGCACTAAGAAGGGAAACAGTATTAAATGCAGTTATAAAGGGGAGTGCTTAGATGTACAATGCATATTTAACTCGTTGCTGGATTGAGAGTTTTTCCTGTTTCAGAAGCATCTAAGGCCTTTGATTTATGTCTTGAGCGTAGCTTACTCCCTCACTGGCAGACTGATGCCATAATACACTGCTCTTCCTGCTGACTCGCATTGCGTTGAGGCGGATCTTCTCAAGAAAAACCCTAATAGGTTCTGGTTAAACATGGGACAATGCGAAGGAAGATGGCTGAAAATCGTCTATGAGAAAGACTTATGGTATTGTACGTCTTGTTCCAAAGATCATGCAAAGTCAAACTGCAAACTTCATAGCTTACTCCCTCACTGGCGGACTGACGCCATAATACACTGCTCTTCCTGCTGACTCGCATTGTCTGGTGTTCCAATTCCGTCGTCATTTGGCCCTACCCCCACATACTGCTGCACCACCAGCACTGATACAGCTGCTGCAAAATCTGCCGATGCCAGAAGGTCACCAATTACTCCAAGTTCAGGGCACTCACTCCACTCAGTGAGTCCTGCTGTTAGCGGCGATATTATTCCTTCTCCTCTTCCAACTAGGAAAAGATCATGGATGTTGTCTAGTGCCCTTATTACCGCCACTGTCTCCTCTCCATTGTTCACCACCTTTTCTATGTAAGAAAATGATTCGTCAGTAGCCTTCATCATCCTGAACTCTTTTATGCAGTCATCATCAAGCTGCTTGTCTTGCTCTTTGCCTATTTGCAGAGTTAGTATCCCAGTATCATTGAGATCATGACTCTGGTCCATTGTCGGCTCAACTGCATTCGGACCTGGAAAGAAACGAATAACATTGAGGCTATTCCCAGGATGCTCAGACATTCTCATTGCGTACGATAGTGCCTCTCTGTCATCTGGCCCACCAAAGAATAGCACAGCAATGTTGTGAGATACCTGACCGGCCGTCAAGCTTTTGGACCCACTTAGTCCTCTGTCAACCAAAATCCCAATGGAACAGGGTGCATTTACTAGTACGTTCTGATTCAACATTTGGATTTTGGGGTTGGCAGTTTCCATCCCCCCATCAACTGTCGGTTGCTTATGGAATGGAACAATGATGAAGGCAACTCGCTTATCCTCTGCCAAGTTGCAAATCTCTTCATGCATTGTGGAGTAAGGGGAAATGGAAGTGAGAGATTGGACAGAGACAAAATTAGTGTGCTGCTCCAAGGTCTTAAATGCATTTGTAATCTGGTCAGACTGCGCCTGCATTCTGTTTATGGCTGTACTGTTGGATTTTTGAGAGTTATGGACAATAAGTGTAGCAGAACCATGACCAGTGAGTTCAACTAGGTGAAGTGAGAAGACAGATATTGGGGTTTTCTTGGTGGGATGGGAGGCTTCAAGGAGGCCGATGATTGTGGGGGCATTCCGAGGAGTGTGGATGCATGCTAGTATTCGCATCTCAGCATCTGCTTTTGTCTTTTGAATTGTTCTCCTTTTGTAAGGTACAAATTTCCTTGCTGGCCTATAAATTTGTATTAATAGAGGTGTGATGACTGCATTCATAAATATAGTTGTGATCACCATCATTGTGTATGCTGTATCATCTATAACCTGCAAAACATTGGTTTCTCTGGATGTCATGCCCAATAAACAAACAGATGTGTGGTTGTGCATGCACGTGCGTGCGCGTGCACAGAGAGAGAGAGAGAGAGAGAGAGAGAGAGAGACCTTCTGATCTTTCCCATGGTTGAGGCCAATCAATTCAGCGAGGCCTTTGGAGTTCATGAGCAAACCAAGAGCAACTCCTTCACGAAAAGGCATCTTGATAGAGAGTGCAACGAGGACAGTTCCAGCAACTTTGGCAACAGAAGATAGAATACTTGCTATAATTAGTGTAAACCAGGTTGAGGCTCCCTGGATTTTTGAAACATTAGTCTTTAACCCACTACTGACAAAGAAGAGAGGGAGCAGAAAACCCGTAATGAAGTCTTCAAGCCTTTCTACGAGGGTGACTGCAAGAGGGCCGTTTGGAAAAACCAGGCCGAAAACAAAAGCTCCAAAACTCGGATGCACTCCAATGGAATCTGATATGAAACCAAAAATCATTACCCCACCGAGAGCAATGGATATGGTGAAGTTGGTGAAGTTTTCATCCTCTGGGGTGCTTCGCCTTGCTAGCCATGAGATTCCTGGTCGGACTACGAAAATGGAGAACACGACAAAAATTATGCTACTTGCGATCACCCAGAGGGTTGTTGAGAAAATAGTTTGTGACTCTGCTGTAGAAATGGCAAACACTACGAAAGCTGCTCCGAAAGTGTTATTGAAGAGAGCAGCTGACTGGACTATTTTGCCAATCTCCATGTCGAGGAGTCGGAACTCTGAAAGGATCCTTGAAACCACAGGAAGTGCAGTGATGGAGAGAAAAATGGAGAAGAAGATAAGGAATGTGTCTTCCTTCATGGTTGTTTTGTGATGCAAAAAGAAGGAGAAAGCACAGCCTATGAGGAAAGGCAAAAAGATCCCAGAAATGGCAAAGACGAAGGCCTTTTTCCCATTTTTCCGGATGACCGAGAGGTCCATTTCTAGTCCAATTATGAAGACGAAATAAAGGATACCGATATTGGCTATTGTCTCAAGCAATGCCAGCGATCCCTTAGAAAATGCGACATCAGTTACCCACTTAAACCGTCCCATTGCTGATGGACCCAAAATTATGCCAGCCTGCAACCATTGAGCAAAACAGAGATGAAGTAGAAATATTATTTCATGGAGTGTGTCAGAGCCGGTAAATGCAACAGAGTATAAGTTAGTATTCAAAATTCAAGGGGCTAAAATTGAAGCAACTACTATAACTACTAGAAAAATTCATGTCCAACTGTTGGTGTGGGAAATTCAGAGCCAAGTGCGAAGCACAATGCATGAAAATTGCTATCAATACCTCGATTGTTATTACCCAACGTATGTGAGTGCAAAACAAAAAAAAAAGTTGTTAAAAATTCATCCCTTGCATCCTGTTGTTCGCAGATTTAACACAATTTGGTGAGCTGAGATTGTGTTTTTGAACCCGTGTTTGGATATGTCCTTGAACAGGTGCTGACTAAGGAATATCTTGCTTTGTCATCTTCTTCATGTCATTGCTTAGCTTTGCTTGCTAAACTTCGTAACCCCCCATTCCTTTGTCTTGTGGGGTCTTTTACTTTTCTTTCACATGTCCTTATTTTTAGCTCTGATTTTTAGGTTTTTAGCTGTCTCATTCGATGACCGAAGTGTATCAATGAAAATCACCATGATAGAAAGACATTTTTCATTTTCTTATACCAAATTGCTAGTTGTCAATTGGTCAAAACCATTGAATAAAGACCTACACGGCAATGCAAGTAATAAGTGTCACGAATGACGTTCAAAACGGTACAACAAACTTTGTTTGAACTTGTGTGAAAATATAGGATGTCATCAGTGGATAAAAGAGGGTAGTAGAGAGCCTGTTGCTGAATTAGCTAAAAGAATCTAAACTTGAAGACTAACTCAGCCTAGAACATAGCTTGGAGAACCTGTCTTGGCACTGTTATGTAGAACATTTGGAAAGAAAGAAATAGGATTTTGTTTTGCGCCCTAGTTACACAATTACCCAAATGCCTAAAGGTTTTCCATTCCTCCAAAATATTTTGGCATGATTACTGTCTAGTTGTGAAGCGTATTTGGCCTCCCGCGGGGAAAATAAAGCTGAATGCATATGAAAGTGCAGCAGGATATCCAGGCTGAAAGAGGCTTGTGGGTTTATGGATACTATGGCAAAGAGAAAGTGGAACGGTTCATTAAAGCTCAAATTTTGGAACCTATATGAGGCCAACTCTTATCGTGGAGAAGAATTTCCTGGAAGTTCAAAAATTTTGCTTTTGATTCTCATATAGTTGTCTCATGTCTGGTTGATCCAAGATGGTGCTGCTCAGAAGTTTTCTCCCAAAGCGCTTGTGGAGGATGCTAGAGTTCGAGTCCTCATGACCAGGTGCAGGTGCTCTATATGTCAATACAATTGTCTTCTTTTTTTTTTGGTTTCTGGGAGATTGTGCATTCATTTCTTCCTATGTACCAGATACATAAA
The DNA here is from genome assembly GCA_019656835.1 of Rhododendron ovatum. Taxonomy (NCBI): domain Eukaryota; kingdom Viridiplantae; phylum Streptophyta; class Magnoliopsida; order Ericales; family Ericaceae; genus Rhododendron; species Rhododendron ovatum. Next base: position 28,887,726 of record CM033790.1, on the reverse strand, counting down.
ATAAGACGAGGAAACAAGAATTTCAGGGATCTCTAAATGCATTTTCACGTTGAATCCACTGTGTTAACATTCTAATTTACTTTCTTGAGTTTTGGTTCGTTTAAATCTATAGGTTTCGAAGTAGGCGCATTCTATCGGAAAATTCATTATGAGATACATTATTGATCGTTTAATATCCCAATGTTTTCTTTTTGGTTCCCTTAACTGACAAAATATGTGGATGAATTTGGATGATTACAACTTTTGGCTTAATTTTTTCTTTTCTTCTTTCTACTGTGATGTTCAGAATTGCAGTAGGACCTTCGGTCTGCTCTGATTAGTTTTTTTTTTTTGATCCGGGTCTGCTCTGATCAGTTGCAATGAGCTTCCTCTGTTCCTCATAGCTAGGAGTATATGACAAAGGAAGCTCTTTCAGAAAGCATTTTTTTGTTCTGCTGAATGTAATGACCCATCAATGTGATTATACAAAACATGCAGGTACTTGTACTCCCTCCGTCCCAATTTAAATGCTCTCTATGTAAAGTTGTGTCATTTTGTTTTCATAATCTTTTTTGGAACTTTTTTGCACCATTTGAAAGTACTCCTTGAGATCTTTTGAACGATGCAAAACAAAGTTAAAAGCTACACTGTAATTCCAAAAGTACTTTATTTTTAGAGGTCAAAGTTACATGGTCTTCCGTAAGGACCATTTAAATTGGGACGAAGGGAGTATATTACAAGCAACCAGACTATTACAATTTATCACAATGTAATTCATTAAATACCCAATTTACCTGCACATATACATACGCATTTATGTAATATATAATTACATTTGACACCCATGTAATTATGACTTACACGCAGCGCATTTAGTTATGTATGCAAAATGGAGCATGAAATGAAATGTCTTTTGGTAAATGTGACAGGAAGCTTACGATGAGCTCCGCCAAGATGCGAGGCTGGTTGAGAGGCTTAAGAAGAAGCATGAGCAGGCGACATGTGAGGACGATGAGCACCAATTGGAAGATGAAGATAGGCAGCGAAAATCCCATTGGATCCTCATTAACAAATATACCATTCGTTGTTATCATGGTCCCCGAATAACATACCGTTTCGTTCCCGAGCAGGCCCGGAGCTGTCATGACCTGCGGCATTTGGTTCGTGCCCATCGTTACGTGTCCTGGAATTCAAACACCACCGCTGCCACCTCGAAAAACAATTCCGGTCGCCAATTCACCTTGTTCAGTTCCGCACCCAGCACATGGACGATTCTTATCATTTGGCAAAAATCAAATGAAACCGGGAGAAGATAAACTACAAGGGAGGAGAAAAAGGAGGAAGAAGACCAGATGGTCAAACTGGTTGTTTCTATTTCTTGACCGTTGGGATTGAAAAAGGAAAGTACAGCTCAGTCTTGCTATTTGTGGCTGCGCCCAGCCCTATTTTGGCTCCAACTGATCGTTTGGTCAAGGACATACTAAATAAGTAACAACCTGATCTTGTCTTTGAATTTCGTCAACTAATCCCCATTTGGCTGTTAGTAGGATATCGAAAACTCTTAAAGGCCACCGGCCATGGCCACCAACTTGATGCCCAATTGACAGCGATTCTCGAATTTGTTTCATCTGCCGCAACACGTTAGCAATTGTATACTTGATGCATGCCCTATTGACAGCAATTCTCTCATTTAGATCTTTCGTGGGTCTCGCTAATTATGAACCGAGGAAATGAGCCTATTTATTCAAAGCAGCATGGAAGCTGGGCGTATTACGACAAAAGTTTAAACACGTGTTTTGTGAACAGTAAATTTTTCCTTCTGTTTTTCTCTCATTTCCCTCCCGTTTTCTTTTCTTTTCCTTTCTTTCCATTTTCCATAAGTTCCAAACAAAGCTTTAAGATTTCTGATAAATTTTGTCCATATAGCAGATTGGCAGGCTTCAATACCCCGATAGAACATATGTTGACAACCCATTCTCCTTTATCACCCATTTCTCCTTTATCACCCATTTCTCCTTTGTCTTACTTTCTAGCTAGGCCAGGTAATTATTTAACATTTCTTTTTGCAATTCCATGAACTAAAACTAGGTAATACGAAGTCAAGGCCATATCTCCTTAGTTCGAGTTCTTCTAAGGGACTGCTTGTATTTTCTTTTCAATTATAGCTCACTCATTCTTCTAGTGCACGTGTTGTTTTCAAAAACTATACCGCGTTAAGTTTTAAAGTTAAAACGATGCACAAGTTCTTTTCTACAGTAATACTTATTGTAGAAAATAGGTACTTCATAAATTTGTTGTGAGCAACTCATATCATCGTATGCTCCTATGGCGTTTCGAAGGGCCAAATTTGGACGTGAACAACATTCATAGCACCTCCATGGGCTGGGAAAAAAGTCAAATTAGATTTGAAGTTTCATTTTGGTCAATTTTTTAGACTGGCAAATGAGGTTAGCAGCTCAAATAAATGTTTCCTTTTGTGTTGTGCAACAGGCTCCGAAGGACTTAATCCCAACCCAATGATCGTTGAGCAATAGGTTACTGGGTTCGGTTTTGGTTTATTCGGATTACTTCGGCCGAAACAACAACAAAGAACCCTTTTTTTTTTTTTTTCCTTAAATCCAAAACCATATTGCACCCCATAGCTCAGGAAAATTGAACAAAACAAAACTAGAATTGTGCTACGTGCACAGACTGCTGTGCACGAATCATTTCTGCAAAACTAAGTTTCATCGAACTAAATATTTCTCGAGACATTATAACGTAGAACCACTTACCTTAGACAATACAAAGGAGGACAATGGCATCATAACTAGTGATTAACTTATGCATCACAATTTTTTGGTTTTGTCCTTATTAAATTTTTTTTTTGGCAATTGTTAATTTTATGACAAATTTTTATGTGATATAGGTGAGTAAGGACAAGAGAAATAGGAAAAGTGAAAATTTTGATTTTTAAACAAGTATTTTGGGAAAATTCAAGAAAAAGTAAAAAAAAAAAAAACTTTTTGAGCTTTTCTTTAGATATTTTTCAAAATACTTGTGTAAAAGTTAAATTTTTTTACTTTTCCGATTCCTCACACCCTTACTCACTCATATCACATAATAGTTTAATGTAAAACTAACAAATGCAAAATAAAATTCGAATAAAGACAAAACCAAAAATTATGGTGCATAAATTAATCATCACTAGGGTGAACGGCTGTTTGTGGTCACTGGATTGAAGGTAAGTTTTTTTTTAAAAATATTAATTTCATTTCTCTTTCTATCTCTTTGCTGATTATCCAAAAAGTCGTTCCTCAAAATCTAAACCAAATAAACTTTTAAATTTTGAAAATTTTGATTATTGTTTATTATCCCGGCCCCCGCGTTTACAAAAGGGCACTGCTATTCGTAGCCCTCTATTTACTCCCGTAACCCGTTAAAAATTTTCAATTATACTCGACAGTTAGTTACCAAAATTGAGATATATTTTCAACATCTAATTATCGAAATATAATATTTTTTTCAACAGATGTTTACCCAAAATACATGTTCGGCAGTTGTTTATCGAAAGTTGAACATATTTTCGACATGTAGTTACCGAAATATAATCTTGTTTTCAACAGCAATTTACCGAAATGTTATTTATGATTTTCAACAACCATTTACCGAAATGTAATGGGCTACGAGAGAAAATAAAAGATGCGAATAGCAGCGCCCTTGCAAAATCGTGTTCCGTCTCTGTGCCACCAACCCGATAGACTAGTCTTAAAACAGCCACTCAGTTCTTAAATCTGCCACAAATGCGTTCACTTTCTCTACCAAAATTCTCGATTCCCAGAAAATTCCCAGGTTAGTTTCTTCCTTTCCAAACAAACAATTGATCGCAAGACACCTGCAATCTTATCAGATGCACTGCTATAATTTCCATTCATTTGGGTTCCTCGTCGTTGTTTGCTGAATTTCTGAAAAGTTGAGCGAAATTCGTATGTTTTCCTTTTTGGACTCTTTCTTGCTAAAACTGATGGAAGGAAAACCAACTGCGAATTATTGAATTTCTGTCGTCTTTACTGTGTTTTATAACGGTGGGGATTGTAAGGAACAACTTGACTTATGAAGAAAGTTGTGATTTTTGGGGCCGGTTTGCCCAGCTGTTGACTTCAGGCCCGGAGTTATTCAAGATGCCTGCAAGCTGCCCCGGATATCCGGTTATCCCAAAAAAAAGAAAAAGAAAGAAAGTTGTGATTTTTCTGTTTATGCTTTGTCGAAACTCCTCTATGTAATATTGGATTACCCTATTACGGCGCGGTGTTGCGTACCTGTGCATACAAACTTTGTGAAATCTGAAAATTTGGAAGTCTCTCTTATTGCCAGGAGAATTTAACCTCATTTATTAGGGTTGCATGTATAATCTCAACTTCTAAGCAGGACGAAGAGGTAAACGTTAAGTATGACACAGGGAATTTAATTTGAACTTCGGAATTCGGTTTGTAGTTGACAGGTGAAAATGGAACATAAATCTTGACTATGGGTTGAACAGCTTGTTGTAGCTGTAAATGTTGCCTACCTTAAGAAAGTGTGTTTTGTCATTTAACTCCATCGCTCTTTACCAGGGAAAGACAAAATTAAGTGCTGTTTAGAACTACTATTAAGGAATGGAGGCGAATTAGAACTACTATTTGTTAGCATAGATAACTTTGAAAGACTAGAGAACGAGAGATTGAAAAGTTGTTTCCCGTAGAAATCGGAAAACTAATGTAGTTGGGGTACCATGTAATCGAAAGAAAATGTCACCACTATGAAGACTCAACCACAAAAGACACAATTTACTGGTGCTTACACGAGGAGAGGGTTTAATCTGCCATCCATTTCCTGTTCCATTAAATTGTAATCAATGTACTGGCACTTCTACATTTAAACAAGCAATTTTCCCAAAGAATGTTTTTATCTGGAAATTTAATGCAGTGGTCAAAAACTTTCAAGTCACCTTCAATCAAGCGTGCTTTGTTTATTTTAGAAGAGGCCATTACTCGGAGCTGAGATGTTTTGTTCGTTTGGGGTCTTTCTACCATCCTTTTCAGAATCTTCTTTTCAAAAAGTTGTTTAACTTACTTTTTTCAGGGTTTGTTTGTTTAATTTTGTCAATAAAGTTAGAATTTGTTTTTGGCAAATTCTGGTTAGTTTTACTTATTGGGGAAAAAAAGTCTTGTCGATGAAGAAAAAAATTAACATATTACTGCAAGTCACTCAAACAAATACTGATTTGAGTTTTCTTTTCAAAAGAACCATTTCTATGTCTATAAAATTGTAGGTTGTCCAGTAGCAATTGTCATTGCTTCTAAATGCATAAAGAATGAAAGACTATTCGTTAATCTTAATCTATTGAGATTGTGATGAGAAGTGAAATCAAAGATTGCAGATACCAATAGGTTCATGGCTCAAGCAGTGTCTAACAACAATGAAAAGAAGCTTATCAGGATCGATATAAGCTCAGACACTGTATGCCCATGGTGTTTTGTGGGCAAAAGAAATTTGGACCAAGCCATAGCTTCTTCAAAGGATCAATATGATTTCGAGGTTCTTCTCTCCGTTCTTCATTGATTCTAACTGTTCCACTTCCAGTTTGTGCTTCACTTTTATTTACAATCACTATTTTGCAGATTAAATGGCACCCCTATCTGCTTAATCCTTCTGCCCCCAAAGAAGGCATTAATAAGAAAGAATTTTACCAAAATAAGTTTGGGTCTCGATCGGGACCTATCATTGCTCGGATGACAGAGGTCTTTGCTCTTATTCCTCACATAATTATTAGTAAATTATTTTCCGTCCGTATATACTGATTTTCTTGAATTTGCAGGTTTTCAGGGGTTTGGGGTTGGAGTACGACATTTCTGGTCTCACGTAAGTGCGGAATAATTATGTGTGGACAAATCATGTTCTAGAGAGGAAAACTGTGATGTGTGAAGGTGCATTTGTGTAGCACTAACAACGGTTTGGATATGTAGGGGAAATACTTCAGACAGCCACCGACTAATATATTTTGCCGGTCAACAGGGGCTTGATAAGCAACATAATATCGTGGAAGAGCTGTTCATTGGCTACTTCACACAGGGAAAGTATATAGGGGACAGGTTAGAGCTGATCTTGGTCAACTCCATTGACCTTAGAGCTATATTTCTGGCTTGTTGCAGTGGCACCTCTTTGTTGGTGTTTTATGTGGTTATTTTTGTGTTTCATATGCTCAATTTTTTTCCCCAAAAAATGTGTTTGTGGCTGTATTATAACAAAGTTAGGTTTGAAGGTGTTTAACTTTATTGTAATCAGAATGCAATAGATTGTTGTGATAGATGCAATCTCTTTTCTTTTCGGCATTGTGACTAGTACTTTTTATCGATGACATTTATGTCATCTATGATCGTCAGAATTCATCTTGGTTATTTAATCAGCTAAATTTTTTTGTCGAGGGTAAAAATATCTGCAGTATGTGACCGTATAGGTTTGAATTGGTCATATAAGTTGATAAAACTAGGGTATACCACAAAATGATCTTTTGGAGTCAGATCATCACAAGTTGAAATCTCACCTTGGAAAGAACTGAATCATGGAGCTTTGTACATCAACTTCAGTGGAACAAATTATCCATTAATAAACTGATGTAGTATTGAATAGATATGATTATTTTTTTAAGCCACTAACTCAGGTATAATTTTTTCCAGGGAATTCCTGTTGGAATGTGCTAGAAAGGTCGGGGTAGAAGGAGCAGCAGAGTTTCTTGAGGATCCAAGTAATGGTCTGAAGGAGGTATGGTTCTCTTATTGGACTTTCTCTACGTTCCACTTGATAAGTCGGAAGATTCCAGTGGCGGAGCTAGCATTCTTAGTTAGTGAGAGCAAAATTTTAAGTCAAGTAGTGCACGGAATTTTTTCTCTATGAAATAAATGAGTAACAATTTTTTTTAAAGATGAAACTTGGAATTTTATATACTCCCTCTGTCCCAATTTAATTGTCTTTTTTGGGAGTTCGTGCCACTTTTCAATTGATTATATCTTGCAATTTATAAAGTTTTATGTGATTTCGAAATATTGTATTATAGAACTAATCAATATCTATCAAACAAGATTCATATTCGATATGAAGTTCATTACGGATTTAAAGATATAACTCATTTTTTAGCCTGTTAGAATAAAATGAGGGACAATTAAATTGGGACAGAGGGAGTAGTTATTAGTAAGACACAATGCAATCCCACTAAATTTTTATGCTCCCAAAGTGGTGCATGAATGATAGTGCCATTTATTTTTTTTGAACAGCAATAATAGTGCCATTTAAAGTACTACTAACGGTTTTTTAATATTATATACTAGTCATCTATTGATTTTCCCTTCGGTTGTTAGAGAGAACGAGATGTTGTAGTCATAAGCGTAAGAAGGCAATATATTTTGATTGTGTTTTTAGAGCAATTTTATACCTTTGCTAAATGAATGGGGCAATATTGTAAACTTTCTGGGGTCAGATTTGGAGATAGATTTCAAACATGTATAAACAACGGATCTTTGTCAATTGACCCCACTCCCACTTGACCACACATGGCTCCACCCATGGAAGATACGGCACGCGCCGCACGTATGTGCTTGAGAGAGAGAGACCAGAAAAGTTGCAAAGGTTTGGAAATATGTGATAGAGGTGAGAAGCAGAAGTGAACTTTATTTTTTAAGTTTGGGGACGAAATAAAGTTAAACGCAGGTAATGGGAACAGATTTGTGTTTGGAAGGATTCTTGCTACGCGATAGAAATCTAGAAATTCATTTCCCAGATTATTAATTATTTAGTCTGGTAGTTTGTAGTTTGTAAAGATGAGAAATTAGTTGAGGTTTTATCAAGGAGAGGTGAAAATGGAACATGGGTGCTGCTTTGCAGAAGAAATTTATTTTCTTGGGAGGAGTTAAGGAGATTTGAAAGCTCATATGCAAATCTGGTAAATAGGGAGGATTGGTTATCGTGGGAGATAACCTCAAATGGAGAGTTCTCGGTTAAATTATTTCATAGTTGTATAGAGAGAGAGAAGCATCCAAGCATCCAAAAGTTGTGAGCATCCTTTGGGGCAATATGGCTCCACCAAGTGTGCAGTTTTGTGGTTGGCTTGCTTTGGCGAGGTCAACTTAAACATCAGAGCTGTTTTTGATCGGAACATCAGAGCTGTTGTTCAGTCTGGGTATCAAGTTTTGTGGTGGTGCCATGTGGAAAATTTGGATCATTTACTGTTACTGTGTCACAAAGCATGGGTGAGTGGGGAAATTTAAGAAAACCAATCCAAATGTTTTGGGCTTGCCATACCAATGGCTATTATTTGATCAATTTGGAAGTGGAGGAACGAGTGTATTTTTTAAGCCAAGGAACCTAACTGGGAAGATGCATTTGGTATTACAAAATTTAGAATTGAAGAATGGGTTAGATGGAGAGAGTTCCAGCATCATTCCTTAAATTATAGTCTACAAAGTACAACGCATTAAGGCCCCTAAGCTGTTACTGATTGGCTGAGTATTTGATGTGGATGGGTGCAGTTTTTGCAACTGGTTGCTGCAGTTTAGTTTTTCGCAACTGATTGCTGCAGTTTTCTTTTTTCTTTTCTTTTTTTGGCAACTGGTTGGTGTAGTTGTTTGCAACTGATAGCTGCACCAACTGGTTTGATGCAGTTTTTTGCAACTCATTTGCTGCAGCTTTTGGTTGTTCTCTTGTTCTGCAGCTTCTGGTCTTTTGTGGTTGTTGGTATCTTACCAGCTTGTTTTTGGGCTTCCAAAAGCATTTACTTGTCAGGGATTGTACGTTCTGCTATAGCATTGAGCGTCCTTGGCAATTGTTGTTTTCATAATAGTCCATATGCTCTTCTTGTATTCGTTCTTTTTCTAGTTAATGTGTGTTTTTTGCTGATTTTACAGAGAGAGAGAGAGAGAGAGAGAGAGAGAAATGCAGTAGTGAGTGTCTCAGTAGTGCAAGTTAATCTGTAATTGTGTTGAGGCCAAATGGAGCACTGCATTGGTCTTTTTATTGTTTGTTCTTCGGTTTTCAAACAAACTCAAGAAAATCTATCGAAACCTCTAAACACAAATTCCATCCTAAACCATACCACAAGTTTTTCTCCCCTGCTACCAAAAATAAAAAGAACCCTTTTCTTGTTTGTTTTTTTCCCCTGATTGAAATTGCTCGTTTCGAACTGTTGAAGGTTAATGAGGAGCTTGAGAAGTACTCCCAGAGCATCACAGGAGTCCCATATTATGTGGTGGGTGATTAAAATATCGCATCTACTTATTTAGCTTCCTATGTGATTATGTTACGTAGTTATGCTAGTGCAATGACCGACGTTATTGTTTTGGCAGATCAATGGGAAGTTGCAGCTTAGTGGCGGCCAGCCCCCACTTGTCTTCCAGAAAGCTTTTCAAACTGCCGTGAATGGTGACGCCTAGAAACTATCTTTGTTTATCTGGAGTCCTGAATAATGGTGTGGTTGGTTGATAAACACATGTATTTTGTTTGTTTTGTGTGGTTTATATGGCTATTTGTGAACTTCATAGAGGTAAGAAATAATAACACAGTGTAAGCATGAAATTTGGATTTGTGGACGTGATGTATATATAAAACATGTTATAGTAGTTCATGTAGTTCTCTCTCTCTCTCTCTCTCTCTGGTTCAATCACTAATGCCTCAACAGAGTCGATACGAGTAGCTCTGATTGCTTCATTGTTCAAGCTTGTTTTGAAAAATTTATCAAGCTTGATAAATCTATTCATGCTTAGCTTGTTTGTCAGGAAAGTCGACCTCAAACGATCTCTAGTAGTATTTTGATTTTTGAAGACATCACAAGTTGGGTGAGTTGAGTAATATCTTGTTCGAATTTAGTTTAAAAACTTAACGAACTTTGGAAAATATTCAAGTTTTGTTTGCTTGCGTGAGAACATAAGCTTTATCGAGCGAACACGAAATCAAACTCAAGTAACGTGGTTTGTTTATCAGCCTTAGATACAAGTGTATCAGAATGCTAGAAGTCAACAGATGCTTAGATATGTTCCTTTTACAGTTATCATTATCTTGGGCATGAAGGGATTGCCAAGGTTATTAATTCCAACGTCTTATAATTTCGTAATTGGACTTTCTAGGTTGCTAGGTCTCAGCTTGATCTTCATCAGGGCAGACAATCAACAAATTTATGCTCTTTTCATGATGTTTTAACCATTTTCTTGAAATAATATAACTATTTTCTTGCAAGTACAAGAATGTATTATCGCCATCCCTGATCTGTAGCTCAAAAAGAAATGAAAAGGAACCAAATCCCATTTATAAACATCCACATCAAATCGTTGGGTGAGTCATGTACAACATACATACAGGAGAATCACAAACCGCCAGTGCACAAATCAGAGACGGCATAACAAGCAGCATTTCACACTACAGAGAATCAAACTGCAGCCGGGTTTCTTTTCCGAGCGAAATGCAGGAAAAAGAAGAATGGAGTAAAACAAAGGATTCGAATAAAGATTAGCTGAACATTAGTTTTTTACATTCTTTCCATATGATAAGCACTGAGGTATTCACAATGACAAAGTTCTGTTTCCAATCTTTTAGTCCCCCATCCTGTTTGTTTGCTCGTCTTTTCTTCTTTTGTGGTGAGTGCGTGCTGGTTTCATCCAAAACATGAACCTTAAACGTGACATCATGTGCTTTCATCGAATACCATCACCTAGAAAAAACAACAAAAGCTATAGGAATTATCATACTTCAAGGTACTAATCAAATGGTCCACCGAATTATCTTTAATACTCGAGAATTAACGTCTAGAAGAAGATTTGAAAATGACAAGTTAAACAAACTTCATCAAGTCACCAAGATGAGAAGAGTTTCCATGTCAGGCACTGGGCTCAAGCCTCAAAGAGTATCAGTTTGCATCTACGATGTCAAAGAAGTCAATAGTGAAACTCATCTATGACACAGAAGGCACTTCCCAAGTTTCTCAAAGTGGTCAAAGACAGAAATATGGTCATCTACTGAAATTGAAATGTTCCAAAATATGTATCTGTATCATGATGCCAAGTAGCTTGTCCATCAGCACCGCGTACTGCCAGCCCGCCACCAAATGAAGATTTCCAGGAATAAAAGTGAAGATTCCCTATCTACTACCTCAGATACAGTTGGGACCGATTCTTGTAAGATCAATTATAATGGGGTTTCCTATCTCTTCAAATATCTATGATGTATTTACATGCATCTCATACATTTGTTACTGGTCACAACTAGTTGCTCATTTCTACTGACGACATTATATGTATCAACAGAAACATATTCACTAACTAAAAAAAGATCAATACTATAGTGGCCGGTGCTATCATTCTACAGACTCTCTCGCAGCATTAAAACAATCACGAAACATCCTACTTCCTTACCACATATTTACCGAAGCACATAACTTGTGGATGTTTGAGACACTGCAAAAATAGATATAACTGAGATTTCAAAAAAGGTTTTGATCAGCTTGATATCTCAATTTGGTATTTGTTGAAAAATACCATCAAAACTAACCCCAAGGGGTTTGGCTGAGTGGGCATAACAGCCACCAAATGGCTTGCCCCCAAGAGGTCGCAAGGTGAAATCTCATGAAGGCCAAACATTCCAAACCATGGGGCCACTAGAGGTATGCCCGGTCATTAACTTTAGAGCATTGAGATTAGTCGAGGTGTGCACAGGATGGCCCTAACACCTGGTTATAAAAGAACACTATCACGACTCGCAATAATTAAAAGAACATCAAATAGCACAAACGCAAGGGTGTCTGCAGCGACAGACGGAATATTTCAAGTACGAGCTCTCATAATAGTATGTGATAGTCGACAACAATAAATATATTGTGCCAAATCATAAATGATTCACTCTCAATCAAACTAATTTGAATGGCCTGAAATATAACGTTACCTTGCCACAAACTGGACAGCTTTCACTTCTCTCCATCCACTCGTATATGCAAACCAGGTGGAAATGATGAGAGCATTTCATCATTATCTTGGGGTTTTCCATGGTATATTCTGCATACCGAATGCATCGAAGTTACAAGAACGTTGGAACTATTACTTTAGAAGCATACTATTCTGTTTTACATCAGCATTTATCAAATAGAACCAACAAGCATAAAATATAGCAGTCAGGGATGAAAAAAAGACACAAAAAATCATTGTAAGAGGCCTACTAATAAAATCACAGCATACTGTTTCAACTGAATTTATTTTTCTTGTCCCCATGTATGCTTTGTCCTAATCCTTATTATTTCGACAGTGCAGCAAACGAATACGATCCATCCTAATTGAGTCTTATCTATTCATCTCTGTCGTATCCATCCTAATTAAGGGTTCATTGGATGGCCAATGATATAACTGAAAATAAAATAAAGCTACTTATTTCACCTTCAAGGCAAGTTGGACAGACATCTTCATCTTCGGGAGAAGAATAAATATGTGCAAATCCAGTCGCTGGTTTCTCTGTTAAGAGCTTGATTGAGGACTTGGTATGGGATTCTTTTAATCCTTCTTCACATGTCGACTCATTCCATTTGTCTCCACTACTCAAGGATTCTGAATCTCCATCGGCCTCACTTCTAAGTGGTTCAGTTTCCTCGTGTGAATGACTTGAACCTTTCTCCCTTCTTGAGACCAGTACATCCCGTTGCAAGCGGGAATATCGTGGATCAACATTATAAGGCAAGGGCCTTGGAGGAGGACGATACATATCACAAACAGAGTCGTCCACAGGGGTTGTGGAGATTAAAGAACCACTCCCCTGAATGGTTGAAGAAACAGCTTGTTCTTCCCCTCTTCGAAATAATGATGTATACTATCCAAGAAAAACAAAAAGAAACAGTTGGAATTGCACCTCAGGGAATGAAAAAGTCAACATATTTTATAATTCCTTCTTCCAGTGATTCATTGTTGGTCCAATGCAACTCAATTGACTCTCGTAGCCTGCTAAGTTCCTCTTGATTATTTTCTTATCAAGTCAAAATCATTTTGTCCTTAATTAACTTTTAATCGAATTTGGGTAAAAATAATACTTTTTCATTCTGCCTCAACGAGAGGAATCGAAAACAGGAAAAAAAAAAAGAGAGGCCATATCTGAAAACAAAAAGAGAGAAAATAATTAGCAAACATAGTCCCTCCATTTTGCTTATTTGTTGCTTGTTGTTTATCTTCCAATTATTTTACATTTTCTTCAAGCCTTATCAATTCTAATCGCAGATTCGAATAGAAATGCAAAAAAAAAAAATCAATCAAGATATGTGATAGGTTCACTAAAGGAGAAAAGGCTTTATGTTGCAATTCCTAATCTATGAGGTACAAGTACCACAGTCTGATCGAAGCTCCTACTCTGAGGAGTTAATAGATACAAAAGCATTATTGGGATATGACGCCTTCTTCAAACACTTGACAAAAACTATTTTGGATTTAGCAATGCTGCAGTAGAAAGTAAAAATAAACAGGACGATGTTTCTTAAAAAGAAACAGTAAGAAGCACTCTAAAACATACCACACGCATGATGTTCTGAACAAAGCAATGAAAGCATACACAGTTCCTATAAACTGAACTGTTTAGATTGACATAATCTTCGCAATCCTCATGCAAACAACAGCAAACAGCACCCATACTAGCAGCGTCAACCTATATTGGTCAAATGAAAACCTTCACCTAGTGCTCCAATCTCATCAACAAAGCCCAAGTCACCTAAGCATTTCCGTCAATAATGTAACTATGGTGGCAACAGGAGAACAATAGTGAAGGGGGATACAGAGAGGGACTGGCAAGCATGGACTCCGTGAACCAGTAGCCCAAAACCTAATGCCTTGCAAGCTCTAGAATACCTCTCTCTCCCTTCGCCTGCAAATTATGAGGAAAGTGGTTATTCTAGATAAAAGGCATCAGCAAGAAACAATAGTGCCGTACTGCCATCATGGTAAGCTATATAGTGTAAGTTTGCAGCTAGAATAATCGGACCTCATCCTATTTCACTTAACTCAAAACGCTGAGGATTTGGATAAAATAAATATTTGCCTATTTGGTGCAATGCAACGCAAAGTTATCACAATCAACACACTACATGATAAAATAGCTCTCATTTAGAAAAATCCTTAGGCTCCATTTTGATAGATGTGGATTTCATAGATTTGATGTTCAATTTCATCACAAGAAGAATAACCACTCCTGTCTTTCAGTAGGTACCAAATGCATAATGATGAAACTCCGAGACTCAAGTTTAGACTCTGACCACCCCTTTGGATGGTGAGAAAGGATGAGATAAGAAAGGCGAGCCCTTTCTCACAAAATCTCACAATTTTTTGTGAGATTGGGTGAGAATGGAGAAGGGCCAATCAATTTTTTTATTTTTTTCTACTTTTCTCTCCATTTCTCACCAAAATTGTCAATCCAAATGGGTGATTTGATAAGAAACCATAATCATTTCCTTTCTTTTCTCATGAAACCCCACCATCCAAAGGCAATTGATGATTCTTATCTGAAGATTGTTACATATCCCTTCATTTGAAATCCAAGTCTACGCCAAACAGAGCCTTTAATTCCAGATTACCCAATAACAAGAACAAGAAATAGGAACGATTTACCAACAATGGGTCTGCCCTGAAACATCAATCGATCAATCGATCGAAGCGACCCAGTTCAGATTACCAGTTTTGACAACGATCGGAACCTTCAAAACACGACAATTAACAAAGAATCAAAAGTAGGCGAGGAAAACGAGAGATATGAGTACGATTGGGTAAGGTACGAAAGTACAACCTTGAGAGTTGGAAAGTACTACCTTGAGAGTTGGGAGTACAGAATGGCGGCGGGAATGCTATTCGTGGACAGAGCTACAGAGGGTGTTGAAATCGGATGTCAGATTCTTTGGATTCTTTGTTTGTCACAATACTAGGTAGGAAGGACGACGGAGTGTGGATTTTTCGGCGATGAAAATGCTCGATAAAGTGGGATTAACCTCCACCTCCTTCGTGTCCTAATGATACTGTAACTAAAATGAGAGATTCGCTGGTACTTACCGCTTCGCGCAATTTTCATCGTTTATTTTTATAATTAATGGTTGGAATTTATTTTTTAATTTTAACTGTTAATAATTAATTTTTACCGGTCAAAATTGAAATCAATTCGGACCGTCTAAAATACTTTTGGATAAGCGCGATTGAATACCTTAAACTTTATTTACGAGTTACTTTATTTATGTGTGTATAAACTTTGCCTTGAACAACTACTTATAAAATGTTTATTTTGTTAATCTTATTTATTTATTTATTTTCATTCGTCTATTACAATTTTTGAATAATAAATTAATTTCGTTTATAATTTTTTGCATAAATTTTAAATTTGCATTCTTGAAAACTTATTTTTCTTCTTCGTTTTGTGTATTTTGTTCGTTTTTTTTAAATTTTTGTCAGATTTGCGTCATTTTTTTGGATTAAATATCTGTTGCGACGAGAAGAGTCTAAAACGTACAAAATTGTGACGGAAAGCAAAAAAAAAATCACTAAAGACGAAAAAGTATCAAACAATCGTCTTATTTGTTTAAAATGTTGTCTTTTTTGAATTTTTTCAACAACGGTCCATATTTTTATACTTTTTCGATTCATTTTGTTAAGACGAACGATTAGCCGCAAAAATTACGACGAAAAGCTAAACAAAAAGTTACGAAAAATAAAAAAAATATCAAAATAAGTTTTAAACTTTTAATTTTACAAGAATGCAACAAAAAAAATATGAAAAATAAAAAATATCGAAATAAGGGGGTGTTTGCACTAACAAAAAAACTTAATGTATTTTACCATCTTGTTTCCACTAACAAAAAAGTTTCAGTATTTTACCATATCATTTCCACTAAAAAAAAAAGTTGTCAAAAAAACTTTTTTGCTTCAGTAACGCTACTCATAAACCTATTAACAACTTATTCACTATCAAAAACAACTTGAGATTTTTCAAAATTTATTCATTACCGAAAACACCTAACAATTTCTCAAGCACAAATAAAAATCTACAAGTTTTTCACTGCTAGAAACACCCCTTAAGTTTCAGACTTATAAATTTATAAAAATGCAGTGTATAATCAATGGATTGATAGGGTCGGACTTATTCCAAGAGTAATTTTTGGGCCCATTTGGACGCGGGAAAAGAATTTGGGGTATTAGTTAAGAAGGGGGATAAGATAGTATGTGGTATTATGTAAGAATGGTGGGCCCACATTGATGTGACCAGAGTTTAAAAAATAGTTGATTTGGATGAGGTATCAGAGAAGGGGAATTAATTAAATAGTAGTACTTGGTTTAGATGAGATATAAAATGGGGGATAAGATTATTTTGTAATTAAAATGGAAGATGAGGGGATATTATCTGGGGGTATTATTTAATATCACCCAAAAACCTCCCCATAAATAATCTCCCGTCAGGGGTATTGGGTATAAGAGAATAGGGGCTTAAGTTAATAACTCTCGTTTTTTGGTTCTCAAACCATGGCTTAACCGCTTAAGTTATGGGCTCGGGTATGTATGAGGAGTATTCCTTCACAGTCCCCCATCCAAACGACCCCTTCTCAAGTCTAACGGAGTACTCTCTCCGTTCCACAACGACAGTTCTACTTTCTCTCTTACCTCTTTTCAAATCAAAAAATTAACTATTTCCGTGAATAATTTTTCAAATTTTTTCGTATCGTATTAAAGATCTCAATTACTACTTTAATTTGATGCCCAAAAATTCAAAAAATTATACGCGAAAATTATTGATTTTTTAATTTAAAAAATAACACGACTTTTTAAGACGAAGCCTTAATAGTGAACGGATGAAGTATTTTCTAAATGGACTAAAAAAACTCCATTTCAGCTCAAACAAATCACAATCTCAAACCAGTGGGTTGGGCGGACTCGTGGGCTACTGGGCCGGGCTGCACCCGTACTAACCATCAAATACGGGCAAGCGGGACTTCCCATTTGAACTGACCGGTGGACGTCGCATCGTGTTTCTGCCCTGTAATTTTGTATTCGTATTAAAATTCTGTCAATTTTAACTTCAAATTATATGTTTTTGTGTTATCGTGTCGTAATACGGGACATATTCTGAGTTTCATATAGAAAATGGCTAATCCTGACTTATTAAAACTTCATATCGGGTTCTCGTATAGTTTAAAAAATTCCCACCCCTGCGAGACTTCGTTCGGCACTCATCAGTGAGTTGTATCTATCCGTGTACGTATCACCAGATTCTGCCGTCCCCTCCTTCGCCGGCCAAGCACATAATAATCACCCTCATTGGTAGATCCACTCTCTCTCTCTCTCTCTCTCGATTTTCTCTCTCCAGGGTTTTACACTTCCTTCCTCGTCGCTCTTCAAACTCAGTCTACTCCCTTACACTCAGTACAACTCAGCACACGCATCTGTTATTGTGTCTATATTTCACAATTAGGGCTCCAAATTCGAATTCGAGATGGGGATCTAGTTACCTCACATCACATTGCAAAGCCCCGGGTTAGGTTTGCTTGCGACCAAATGCAAAGCTCCTCCTCGACCAGCTCGGTGGCCCAACCGGAGGCCATCCTCGAATGGCTCCAGAAGGAGATGGGGTACCGGCCCCTGGGCCCCTACACCGCCGCCAAGGCGGCCATGCCGTCGGTTGACTCGATCCGCAAGGTCTGCCGGGGGAACATGATTCCGGTGTGGAACTTTTTGCTGAAGAGGGTGAAGTCGGAGAAGACGGTGGAGAGTATCCGGCGGAACATCCTTGTGCACGGCGGTGAGGACGGAGGGGAGGTTAAGTTGGATCCGGTGGTGAGGGAGGGGGCGGGGGCGGGCAGGGGGAGAGGAGGGAGGAGGAGAGATAAGCTGGGGGGGAGTGAGAGGGAGGGGGAGAGGGAGAGGGAGAGGGAGGGGGAGAGTAGTAGGGAGGTTGCGGCGCAGGAGAGGGATGCGGCGGAGAAGGAGGTGGAGAGGCTGAGGCACGTCGTTAGGCGGCAGCGGAAGGAGTTGAAGGCGAGGATGTTGGAGGTGGCGCGGGAGGAGGCGGAGCGCAAGCGTATGCTTGATGAGAGGTCAAATTACAGGTTGGATATCTGTAGCCAAAGTCAAATTGTAGTATAGTTTTGTGTTCAAATTTGATGACTTTTTGTGGTGTTTAGAACATGCTAAGAAGAGCTGTAGTTACCAATTTTGAAACTTGCTTGTACATTCCGTGGGAAACGAAGGTTTGATGGTAAGAATAAGAACCTCAGAATCAGTGCTTAGAGAGAATAATGGAGTCGTAGAATCTTGTCAATGTAATTGTAGTGACGCATGAATTATTGATGATTACTGTTAAAACTGGCAAGATTGTTGATTGTGACACTGACACAAGAGTAGTGCTTAGAGGGGAAACGCTAGTCGTAGAATCTGGTCAATGTAATAATATTAAGCCATTGATTCTGGCTGTTTACCATTAAAACCACGAAGGATGTTAGCAGTAAACTCATAAAGAGAATGCTTGATGAGAGGTCATATTACAGTAGGATTAGGATATCTGTAATAGAACACTGTACTGTATTTTTTTGTGCTTTGATTAGAACATCCTGTGAAGCGAGTTAGAGCAAGTGCACCCGTTGGTGCCAAATGGCATTGCCAGAGTCATTTTTTGACTTGCTACAGTGTCAAAAAGTCAAAAGTAGCATTGTTGCTGCACCGGTTTGGTGCCGTTTTGGCACAATCTAAAATCCAGACCATTGAATTGAACTCAACTCATTCAGTTTTCAATGCCAATCAAATGGCTTGGACGAAATGTGAGCACCAAAGATGGCACTGCCATTTTTTGGCATCAACGAATGGCAAGGGGTGGATTTAGATTTTGCCAATATGTATGGCAATAGCAAGATAAATGGTTATGGGGTGGACTTGCTCTTAGTTACAATTTTATACTTTATTGGATATTGCATGGGAAATGAATTTTGGATGGTAAGAACGTAATAGTGCTGGCTTTAAGCCATGATTTGTTGATGATGACTAATAAACCCGGCAAGATTGTCATGTATCCAAGACTCCCAAGTTACGGAGACACTAGGGTAAATCCGACAGATGTAATTCTGTTACGCCATGGATTTTTGGTGGTCACTATTAAAACCACCAAGTCTGTTGTGTACTGTATCCAAATTATTGCCCTGCTCTGCTGTGTTTAATGGGTATATGCTTTGTCATAGACTCTGCCTTGGAGTTCATTTTAGAGAAGCAGTGCTTCAGTATTTTTATTGCTGAAAATGAAAGCATACATTAGATTTTATTCGACCCTTTTTTGTATGCTATGAATGGCTGACAATTGAAATTCAAACTTTGAGCAAATTGGATGACTTGAAAAACTGGATGTATGACTTGGAAAACGAGCACTTTAAATCGATGGGATTTTAAAAAATAAGAGGACAGATCTCTGAAGGACTTTTTTTTGTTGATTTTGATGAGGCTGGATTCATGGACCGGTGTGCATAATTCTATTGCAGGCACAAGCAGGTGATGTTGGAGGCGTATGATCAACAGTGTGATGAAGCAGCAAAAATATTTGCGGAGTATCATAAGCGACTTCGTTACTATGTTAATCAAGCAAGGGATTCTCGAAGATCAAGTGTTGATACTTCTATTGAAGTTGGCAACAGTTACAGTGCAAATGGTGAGAAAGAGGCAGTTTATTCAACTCTTAAAGGCACAAAATCTGCAGAGGATGTGATCCTTATAGAAACCACCAGGGAAAGAAATATCAGGAAGGCATGTGAATATCTTGCATTTCAGACGATTGAAAAAATTCGGAACGCTTTTCCGGCTTATGAAGGAAATGGCATCCATTTGAATCCTCAGTTGGAAGCTGCTAAGTTAGGCTTCGATTTTGGCGGGGATATACCTGATGAGGTGAGAGATGTAATTCAGAATTGCCTGAAGAGTCCTCCTCTTTTGCTTCAGGCTATTGCTTCTTACACGCAACGGATGAAAACACTGATTACGAGAGAAATAGAGAAAATTGATGTTAGAGCTGATGCAGAAACATTAAGGTACTTTTATCCTATGGTCTCTTCTTTTGCTTGTGCAGTTTGGTTTTCTACCACTTCTTATGGTTGCAAAACTTAAAAAAAACATTTGAAGAAAGTTATAAACTGAACAAGTTGTAGATTTATGAGCCCCTGCTATCAATTAGATTTCTTAAAACCCTCTTATCCTGTGTTCGAACTAGCTCGAATCATGTTGCTTTGTCCGCCACAAGGAGTATTCTGAACTCAAGACTCCCCTTTCCCCTCACGTATCTACATTTTTCCAAATCGTGCATCAAACCTTGTCAATAATGCCATGATTTATGCGATGACACCAGCCCCCACCCCCTCTAGGAACAACTAGGCCAAACCTCTATGGATTGTCACTTATGTTACATGGACCTCCAATTTCGGGGGAAGAACTCCAGTCGACATGCCGCGGGTGCAGGATATGCTCTGAATGCTAGTAAAAATATACAAATGCAGCTGTTTTCAGCACTGGTCTTTCTCCCTCTAGAATCCAATATGGTATTCATCTCAGTAGCAGCAAGAGGAGGAGGAGAAGGGGATAACTGAACCTAGGACAAGCTGTTGAAGCATATTGCACCAGATTGAAGCATGTCGAAGCATCACTTAGGATTTGTTTCCTACTTGTTTGCTGCTGCCTTTCGTTTTCCAAGACGAAATATAAAGGGCTTCTATATGTTGGGCTATGGAGCACGGGTACCGGTACTCGGTATGGGTACGGTACGGGTACAGGTACGGGAAACGGCAAAACCCCAAAAAAGTAGGGTACGGGTACAGCGGGGGTACGGCGAATAGATATATAATTTTTTTCTATTTTTATTGCTTTAAATGAAATATAAACCCATTTTACCAACAAAAAGCAACATAGATAAAAGTTCGAAGTTTATACATCAAGTTCAACGTGCCTAGATCAAAGCTAGACGAGTTCCTTGTTCCTTACATACCAACAGTACTTACAAACATTGACTCAGTGTAAACGTGTATGTGTGTATAAAAGAGAGAGAACTTACGTCTTCTGTTCCAATTTGGAGCCCTAGATCGTTGCCTCTCTCAGTGACTCAGTAAACGTGTATGTGTATATAAAAGACAAAAAAATTACACAATAAGCCCATATTTTATAATTATTTACAAAAAAAATCCTTGAAATTTTGAAAAAAAAATCATTTTGGGCTAAAACGTACCCATGCCGTACCCTAGCCGTACCCATGCCGTACCCAAAATTATCAAAAGTACCCAATCAAATTTTGCCGTACCCGGTACGTTTTTGCCGTACCGGCGCCGTACCCGTACCCGTACCCGGTACGGGTACGGCGACATTTCTGAAGTACCCGTGCTTCATAGATGTTGGGCAATTTGTATAATTTAACTTGTTTATATTTAGCCTATGCTTCTAAAATTATTGGTGCCAGCCCAAATCTACATTACATACTTAAGTAATTGCCTTGGCAAAAATTAATGTCATATTGTCATGTAGCAAGGTATGGTTGGGCTATTGGCTGTTTAGTCCTTATCGAATTAGTCATTTCGAAGAGTTTGAAGTTTTATTCTTCTCATCCATTTGTTTGACCCACACAAGGCCAAACTTTTTAACTCGCGTTCATAAGAATATATCTTGGGAAAAGCTATTCAACATATTCTTGTACCTGTACCCAAATTTTGATCCATATCCACAGTCCTCTTTTGAACTACTTGACACCTAGATATACACCTGCATCCGATACCCGCATCCGTGTCCATGTAACATAGATTGTCATATGAAGTACACTGTTTTATCCAACCCCCAGCCCTCCAGAAAACAAAAACATAAAGTAGCTTTCCTTTTGAGCTTTTAACCTGATTTGTGTTCAGGAATGACACCCTTGAATGATCCCCACATTAGGGCTTTTAGCTTCTCACTTTCCCCTTGTGAGAGGATAAAAGTCAAAAAAGAGAGTGGAAGCCTAAGCTGGAATGTGAATATTGTTTCCCTTCTTTTGACAATCTTTTGTTGCTGATTTATTATCTTGAACCTTACCTCGAAGGCTATGGTTACCATTGTCAGAGCTTGAACCACATTGGTTAAATATAACCTCCAAACCTAGTATATGAGCCTGGGCAGCCTCTCCACTCATTGCCAATTGGTTTTGAGTTGGATGCTTTAACAACCATATACTGATTTCCTTGGCTGTTTCATCTAGGGAGGAATAAGTTGTTACATTCAAGTGTATATCTTTCGACGTCGCATTGTTGTATTGCCATGGCGACCTTGCCTCTTTTAGTCTATTCATTGGTTTGATTATTGTCTTCTCACTCAGGTACAAGTATGAGAATAATAGAGTAATGGATGCTTCTTCTTCTGATGTAAGCTCACCATTACAGTATCAACTTTACGGCAATGGAAAGATTGGAGTTGATGTGCCTTCGAAGGGAAGTCAAAACCAACTTCTTGAAAGACAGGTCATCTTTTTTATCTGTAGCCTTTTTAATGTTTCTTTCTCGCCCTTTTGAGCTTTGCACTTCTTCTGTAACCTGCCACTTTGCATATTCCTTCCGTATAATATTTTCTGTGTCATGGTTGACACCATCTTCCTGAAGTGTGGTAATTCCATTGTTCACGCTTCATTTATTCTTCGGGGTAGTTTACACTCTTAAATTTAAGTCATTGAGTTCATCTTTGTTTTAGTTGGTTCCTTATTTATCTCGTAGTTGATTGTACAGTTTCCACGTCTTGTGTTTGTCTAATTGGTGGTATTTTTTTCTTCCTTGTTTGACATCTCACATGTTTTTGCTCACAGAAAGCACATGTTCAGCAATTTGTGGCCACTGAAGATGCCCTCAACAAAGCTGCAGAAGCTAGGACAACTTGTCAGAAACTTCTGCGACGTCTGCATGGAGGTGGTGATGCTATATCTTCACAGTTTATTGTTGTAGGAAGCACATCACAAAATGTTGGCAGTCTCAGGCAATTTGAGGTAATACTAAGTTGGTAACTTGATTTAGGAAACAAGGGCTGTAGAAGGTACTACGTTGAATTCCATGAGCAGTGTAACTTATTTGATATTTTTCATCGTAATGCTCACCAACCATGCCTATGTTCTTAATTCTTTTCCTTGTTTGAATCTTTGGATTCTTAGTTCAATCCACTTCTAGCAGTAGATTATGTTTTGTAACATTTTTGCTTACATCTTTTGGCCTTCAGGTGAATAGGTTAATGTTGCTTTCTTGATTACTCTATCTTCTTCTTTTTTGTTGATTTGTGGTTTGCCTTATTGTTGGACATGTCTACGTTTGGTTTTGAACAATCTAGGACGGGAATACATTTTATTCTTCAGGAAAAAAATAAGCCTTTCACATGATTTAGGTACTATTTAGTTATATACTAGACAGGCCTGGCCCTAGGCGGTGGGCATGGGCAAACTAGGCCATTGCCTAGGGCCTTCAAAATTTTGGCCCAAAATAGGGCCTGCATTTGGTAGATGCGACATATACTACATACTTCGAACTATTTCTGTAGTAGTAGTGATGGCACAGCGGTAGAAGCGCTCCACTCCCCTGATGTATTTTGAGTTCGAGTCTTCTTGTTATAGAATCAGAATAGAACTTCAGGTAGCACAGAAGTTTTGAACTCGGTGGCCCAATAATCTTGCACTGGCACTTTGCCACCACAACGAGGCACAAGTTAGAAAAATTTGTGGAAAAAAGATTATTGTACATAAACTTGTAGCCCTAACTTTTCTTTCCCTAATATTGCAGGTTTATGAGTTTTTATTTGGATTCGATTTAGAATATGAAGAATGCTGCATAATTTTCTAGTTAATCTAAATATTTTACCAAATCAATTATTTAATTATATTTATGCCTACTATATTTACGAAAACATATAGGGCCCCGTGTTACATTCTTGCCTAGGGGCTAGGGCCCAATAAGGTTTACGGCAGCCCTGATACTAGAGCTGCTCTAGCCTTAGTCTGCCCAAGGTTGGCATGAAGTGGATGGTTATATCACCTCTTCAGAACATGCAGCAAGAGGCTTATTTTTTTCCCATGTTGGCAGCTTGAATCTGAGGGAAACAGCTTAACATGCTTGCTAATGGATTAAAATGGATTATTGATGATTGATCTGTAGGAGCTTTTGCTAGCCAATGCTGCTGTCTCAGTTAGATGTCACCTTATTGTTGGGTCAGTTGAATTTTGATGGTGCATACGAACCAAGCCATTCACGAATAGCTTGGCTTATTTTGCTAATAGGCTAGTACAAGAATTTCAACCACGAAAATATGACGAGTGCAATTATCTTAAGCATCGGTCTTGTTAAGCTCACCAATGTCACATACCGTCTCTTGTTTTAGCTTGTCCCATGTTTTATTGATTTGGCATCTTCCACCCATTGTTTCAAGATATCC
>CM033790.1:28812192-28863204 GCA_019656835.1 Rhododendron ovatum | reverse complement strand
TCAACTTCACATCACAAATTTTCACTTCAACCGCTACAATAATGGCGTTATTGCTTCTCCCTTATCCCGACAGACTTCTTGCAATTTAGTTTTGTTCTGTGCAAGGATCTTTTGCCTACAACAGGGTTGGTGCCGCAGTCTTTGGACACCCCATGACCATTATGTGGGATCGATTGATCTTGTAGCCTGCTTGTTGGTGTCGGCACAATGCTTTCCAATCATCCTAGAGATGATTAACATTTTAAGAGTACTTAGACGTAGAGATAGAGAAATCCATTGAAAAACAACTCCAGATAATGTCCAAGACTTGTAGCATGCTCACTACCTCTTTGTACCTATGGAGCACATCCCCGTGATCTTTGCAACCTGGACATTAACAAATTCTGGGTGCAATCCTTGTGTGGACATGTCCTCTACTGCCATCGCTACCTAGGCTTAAGCATTCTAAAGAAGCTATAACTTTTAGTTGTAGATAATTGGTTATCTTGTGCATTATTGATGCTCTGGATTTTGAATGAAAGAAGCAAGGTAATGATCCAAAAATTGACTCGGGTCTATGCCTTCCCTCTCTGATGCCTTTTGGCTTTGGTTTGGGAGAATGGTTCAACAACATAACGTCCCATAAGTTACTCAATTTTTGGAGGTGTAGGGGGCCGCTATTTCAGCGGTAAAACTTTCAAAGATCAACCACTTTGTGCATATATTGCCAAAGGATAGGTTTGTCTCCGGTCTTCCCCCGTCCATACCCCCATCGATTGGGAATTACATGGGTATTCTTGTTGTTGTAGTAGATATTGGTTATCCTTTTGTGAGTTCCTGGTAGAGCTTGTTTCTTAACAGTTACTTCTTCTCTTTCTGCAGTTGGAGGTTTGGGCCAAGGAAAGGGAAGCTGCTGGATTGAGGGCTAGCTTGAATACATTGATGTCTGAAGTACAACGCCTGAACAAATTATGTGCAGAGAGGAAGGAAGCTGAAGATTCTCTGAGAAAGAAGTGGAAAAAGATTGAAGAATTTGATGCCCGCCGATCTGAACTTGAATCCATATATAATGCCCTACTTAGAGCTAACATGGTGAGATAGCTCTACTTAAGTATGTCTTATGAAGCTGTGGACAAGGATTGGGTATTAGTTAGATACCCATGGGCATGGCATTGAGTCTGTAATGATATCACCTTACAGTGGCTGATATTTAACATCATCAGTGTGTTGTATCCCTCAACTCAAGAGATGTCAGATTTTTATCTTACTAGTCATTAAATTAAAATTGTTACTTTGCGAAATATTAGTTCTTAGATAAACGAATTTTGATTTGTCAGGAGAATTTTCTTTAGCAGGACTGCTCGGTAGAAGCAAAAAAGAAACATGGCTGCTGTTAGTACTAGCTGTTTATCATCGGGTTGTTATGTTCTGAACTTGCAAAACATGTGAAAGCAAAATACTTTACTGTATTAACAATATTGTTGTGAGGGAGTGACATCAGATCAGATCAGACATCTCTTTAGGATTTAACCTCTTGAATAACTTTTTGGAGGTTATTCCTTGTGTAGAACGTTTCTCTCTTTATGTTGTTTGCCAACACATTATGCAGAATTCATACTTTAAGGGCTGTTTATGTAGGTGGGCATGCATCTTTATATTTATGGCTTCATTCTTTTGCATGTGATGAGTAAGATCAATCCATGTTCAATGCTTAGACCCATACCCACACAATACACCCATTGAAGGTTAATGTAACGGTGATTCTTAGTATATTCCTTATGTTCATATCTTTCACCCTGCAGGATGCTGCTGTGTTATGGGGTCAGCAGCCATTAGCTGCTAGGGAGTATGCATCAAGCACCATTATCCCAGCTTGCACAGTTGTTTTAGAGATGTCGAATGATGCAAAAGATTTTATCGATAATGAAGTGTCGGCCTTTTATCGGAGTCCTGATAATAACCTCTACATGCTTCCAGCGAACCCACAGGTCTTGAAACTAGTACAATTTCGTGCATGATTTCATCTCATATTTATTGCTGCTACCTGTAGTAAGTTGCGATTATAATTCTTTGAAGGTGCCATTTTGATTCTACTGACGAAAAAACATCAAATGTTTTTCAATTCTCATCATTCTCTGCTAATGGGTTGGAATTCACTTAGTATTCCTCTTTACGGTAACATATCTAAGTGATCGTCTAAGACTTTTGGGCAAATTGCACCTGTTGTTTCTTTGGATTGATAAAATACAATGCTGGCCATGATTTTTTGTTTCATGAGATAAGTCATCGGTCATACGCAGCAACAATTCTTTAGTACCAGAAACTAGTGGATGAAGTTGATAGAGTACGGACCTCTAGTTTTCAGGTCTGGCACAAAGTGATTAGATGTGGCGGATCATAAGTGTGTTGTTATACTGTTGTGGACTTAAGAATTCCTATTACGAGAGTAAAAGAGTATATATATTGTACAATCAATTGCTTCATACATCTGAAGTCAAGCATGTGGCTGTAAGAATACTCGGTCTACATCCTATTTACCAGGAAAAACCATTTAGAGGTGTTGCTCAGGTTATTAAGGCACAAATGGACACATGCCTAGTGGTATAATTATCCTCTGTCCACTTCGTTGTTTTTTCTGTTCATGCGTGCTGTCTTCTACTGTACTTAATGCCCCGTGGTTCTCGTTTCAGGCGCTCTTGGAATCTATGGGTGCTAATGGATCTACAGGACCTGAAGCAGTTGCTGCTGCAGAAAAGAGCGCTGCTCTATTGACTGCAAGAGCTGGTGCTAGAGATCCATCTGCAATTCCTTCCATTTGCCGCATTTCGGCTGCCCTTCAATATCCTGCCGGTCAGCTTCTATTCATTTTTGCTGAAATATGCTTTAGTGTACTGCATTTGGATGGCGTCTTTGTTAGTGTAGGCTTACACTAAAAGTTTTGTGCCACGATGAAGGCTGCGCAGATATGATCACCTATCCTGATTTAGTGTCTCGGCATTCTAGCAAGTTTTCAGTGGTTATGCGATTCATTTGCAAATTTTGGAAAAATTTTGGTTACCAATCACATATGTTTAATTTGTATCAATGGTTTGGGTGTTGATTATAAGGGAACCTTGTGTATAACCTATCTAATGAGGGGGATAGGGTGCGTATAGAACAGCAATGCTTGACTATGAAGGAAACTTTTTCAAACAAGTTCGATGTCTGGACTGGGGTAGATGGGGCCTTCACAGGTATGTCATGAAATATCTCAAAAAGCTATTACGTTTAAGTTTTAACGAACACATAACATGAATCCAAGTAAGATGTTTTGTAGTCTAGAATTGGGAGCCGACCCAATTTTTGATCCACCACTTCGAAGCTGATCCTGGTGACAATATTAGGAGAAAATTTTCCAATATGCGAACAAATCTTCGTAAAAAGTAAAACTAATTCTTTTCTTTTCTTTCCTTTCTAAGTTCTAAAGCCTACTGGCAACGCATAACAGATCACTAAAGTAGGAATGACAGAACCATACCAAAAATGCTATGAAGTGCTTCAAGTATTTCCCTTATGTTCTTGTACTGATTCTTACTGTTTCTTGTCAGGTTTGGAAACTTCAGATGCTGGTTTAGCGTCGGTATTAGAGTCCCTAGATTTTTGTTTGAAACTTCGTGGGTCTGAGGCTTCCGTGTTGGAGGATTTGGCAAAGGCCATCAATTTGGTCCATATACGGCGGGATCTTGTTGAAAGTGGTCATGCATTGTTAAATCATGCTTACCGTGCACAACAAGAATATGAAAGGTACTGCCGAACCTTTTTTTCCACTTATGTGCAGGATATCGTACAATGTTCCCATCTGAAAGGTTTGTATATCACCGTGAGAAACTTTTTCCCACGATGCCTATTCGTTTCATCTATAAAAAAGGAAACCCGGTAACCCATCAAATATAGAATATTCCTTTTTTGAGGGTTGGCATGGTGGTTGTCGTAGCCTCCTAGGAGAGGCGATCGCAAAGTCTCCAACTTGGTACCTCTCTGCATTATGTTGTATGTGAAGAGAGAGGAATTTTAGATCTTTGAAGAATGGTAAAGTTCCATTCCGGTCTTGGAAAGAATGGCCCTTTCAAACTTGGCTGGCTCACTGCTATGTTGGCCACTTAGTTGAGGAAGTTATGTCTGGGGGCTGTTACTGTATGTGGCAGGCCACCAAAGTGCCTTTGGCAATCAATATTGAGGAATATGCCCATTTTTCGTTCTCTCTCTCTCTCTCTCTCTCGGATGTCTGTGCCTAAAGTTCCAGGCCCCTGCCGCCTGGGATATAGGAATACAAAAATTCATTGGTCATTGCACATTTCCTTTTTGTTTTTAACCTTACTTGATGTTTGTTGACTTACATTCTCGCAGGACCACAGACTACTGTTTGAATTTGGCTGCTGAACAAGAGAAAACTGTCGTCGAGAAGTGGTTACCTGAACTAAAGAGTGGAATTATGAATGCGCATAAATGCCTCGAAGATTGCAAATATGTCAGTGGTTTGGTAAGTATTATCGCTCTTTAAATCATGATTTTGTATCTCGCACATTGTGCTTATCTCTGTGTCCTACTCCTACCTAATAATTTAGATCCTGGATTGGGTTTGTTTCTTCTTTCCCGTGCCCTTTGGGTGGTCGGAGGAAAATGCCTCGAGAAATGTTTCAGGATCCCCTCGAGAAATGTTTCAGGATCGAAGTTCCTGAAGTTCATTATACACCATTTGACCTTCCATACTTAGTTTGCGACTTTGAAAATTACTAACAGCGCATAGATCTTTGCCCGTCTCCGCCTGCATTTGGGTTTTTAAATAGGTTTTGGCATCTTGGCACCCTTTGGTTGTCAGTGAGAAAGTATTGCATTCTACGGAAATAATTTGTTCTTCACATGCAGATGTATGCCTTCCCTTTGTACTTGGTGGTTACAGTAGTTTTTGAGCATGTGGATGATGGTTCGACCATTAACCGTAGTTTTATTTTTCAATACTTTCTGACGGGAATAGTTAGTAAACCTAATGGAACTTTTGTAGAGAGATGCATGAATCTGGAGAGTGCTTAAGAAAAATCATAACTCAAACAAGCATGCCAAATGCGCCTTTATTTCAGCTGTCCATTCCACTGGGAGAACCTGTGTCATCTTCTCCTGATCAAGTCCCGTACCAGCTAGGGTTCACTTTATGAAGTTGGTGTCTTTTTATACCTTTTATGAACATTCTTACAAACTCACATGTACTCCAACTCTAGAGTACTCGCTGTGACTAGTCGAATTTGGATAGATGGATCTTGTACGGATGTGTGAAGGCTTGTATTTGATTACAAGGTTTCAAATGGATGCGGGATATGAATGCCCCTTTCCCCAAAGTAATTAATTATTTCAAGTACATACCTAGGTTTTAACATCGTCTCATGTTACAGTATCTCAGAATGCATATCCAAATCCAAGAAATGTTCAGACCCTGTTCCCAACTTGTGGGTACATTTCCCCACATTCCTATTATTAAGGATCTAGAGCTTTTGGATGGCTGGACACACCCACACTGGTATTGATACCCGAGTCCATGTTAACCTAGTGAGGAGGTGATCAGTGATGATATAAATGATGTTTTTGTAACAATTTTGAAGATTAATAAAATTTCTTTTTGCTGTTCAAAAAAATAAAAAAAAAAGGATGTTTTTGGGGTAGCTTGGACAACTTGTGGGGAAATATATAAATTTTATCTCTTCTGTCTCTTAATTGGGAGTCTGTCTTGTTTTGCACTTTTATAGATAATTCTAATGTAGCCGACCCCAAGTGATTGAGACGTAAGGTTTGGTTTGGTTTATAGATAATTCTAATATACTTTTACCTATTACATGGAATGAAGACCCTTATGGTATGAGGAACGGGAATGGGGCGATGTATGCACCTGATCTAAAATGTTGTTCACACTGTTCAAACATTAAATTAATCAATTAAAATACAATCTCCAAAGCATTGTGTCCCGTCTTTTTGAAAATTGTTATGCCAAAAATCGACCTTCTCCAGATTTTAGTTCATTTATGTTCGATTTTTTTCCTCCTAAGGAATACTTTTGAGAAGATATAGCAAAGTAAGTCCCTGGATCTGTTTGGATAATTCTGAACTGAAACGATCGTGTTTCAGGACATGTTCTAAGACGTTAATCAGTTAGGTATTAGCAAGTTCTGGTAGCATTGGCACGTATGCCGACTAAAGTGCATGCATTTGCCCTTAGAAAACTAAATTGAGTTTCAAGTTACATAGCATTGTGACATTGTCCTTCCCTTTATATCCATGCCCACTGAACATTCTGTCGTTAGTAGATACTAAATAGTATTTTAGAACTGTGTTCTGCAAAATGGACACAAGTTCTACGAATAACTTGCCCATACTGTGTCCGGATTGTGATTTGCAGTTGCTTGGTGGTTATCAGAGAGCGGTAGGTTTTGAAACTTCTGTTTTTCTTTGTTTTGTTTTTCTAGAAACCTGGTTGATCTTGGTTGTTATCTATTGTCTTGATTTCCATATTCTCTCTAAATTTCATATGCTGAGATCTTCATGCAGCTTGATGAATGGTGGGAACAACCAGCATCGACTGTCGTCGATTGGGTTACAGTTGATGGGCAAAACGTTGCTGCTTGGCATAACCATGTGAAGAAGCTTCTTGCCTTTAACAAGGAGCTTCTTTGAATAAAGCTTTTGAGAAATCAGAGCATTGAGGGTTTTGTGAAGTGTCCCCGATTTACATCTGTTCTTATTCCACTACATTACCAACTTGGGATACCATCTAAATCAGAGATGTGTGTTTAAGCAGTTCATAGCTGCCGATGCAGACAGGGCGTAGAGTTGTGGCATTGGTCGAGGATACGAGTTGAAATTTTGTTTGGGGAATGAAATGGGACAGCTGGAGCATCGCTTCCCTTCCTTTTCTCTGCGCAATGTATAGATGTTTACCTTCGGAAGAATCATTTGTATACTAGGTGGGTTAATAGTTCCTGGATCCTGGGTAGGTCTCTTCTACAGAGACTCCTATTTATAATGGGAGGCTTGATTATTTCCCATAGAAGTCCGCGTGATTTTACTGTAGAGACTGGCAGTGTGATTAATTGTAGAAATTTCTGTTTGTACCTTGTTCTTCTGTCCAGTGTGGTTTGTTCTGATCGAGTTTGACCGTATTTTTATCTTGCAACCAGTCAAGACAGTGGTTGAAAACATTGTTGTTTTTTTTGTCGAAAAAACTGATGTTTTCCTTGATGGACGGTGATTACGAAATTGATATTCATCCTGTATTGACAACCTTAGGCAAGTGTGTAGAAATGTGGTAGAGACTTCAGATCATGTGTTTTTCTATTTTCTCTTTCCTTGGACTTTCAGATCATATATTTGTTGCCCATGGGTTGGTAAGAAGTTTTCCTCGGTTAAAAAAAAAAACCTCCTACCAGCTAGAGGCAATCTTCTCCAACCGTGATACAAGGTCTCAGGAGCTGGACGAAAGGAGCCTTGATGGGTCAAACGATGCAGAACTGCAAGCGTGCGTTTTCCCAATACGGGGTTGAGCCATAACTTACACTTTAACCCCACCGAGGGCATAGCGATAAGAAATCAAGGTGCGTTTGGTTCACTAGGTTGAAGGCCGATAAGAAATCAAGGTGCGTTTGGTTCACTAGATTGAAGGCTGGTGTTGGGCGGTACCAGAACGAGACCCTTGAAGCGAGCCTACAATAGATGTATGTTCCTGGGGTTGGGGACTCCTCTTTTCTCAACTTGAAGTAAATAAAAAGAAGGGGCAAGTTAGGTCTAGCGTAACAAAACAAAAACCCGACTTTATCAAGGGATCTGGGAGATAGAAGCCACAGGTTTCATTATCCACAATTCGATACCTTTTTTACTTCCTTGTAAGGCTAAGACACTATCTCCCGGCCAAACTTTATGCCCCAATCAATGGTTTACTAGAATGAAATGGACGCAAAGATGCATAATAGAGATTAGAAAGGATCAGTAATTTCGGGGGTCACATTAACAATTAGAAATGAACGTGGAATGGAATGATAACTCCGTAGTTATTTTTTTCTGAAATGGAAGTATTCATTCATTTTATCTACGCTAATAGTGATTCTATTTGAAATGAATAATCATTCATTTGATGTACCTTGCGTGCATGATTGGATGAAAAAGAGTGAATTAAATGGCCATGGCACAAACAAAAGAAGTTACCTAACCTCTCTTCACATGAATCTTAGGATCCTTTTTTCTTTAAGTTTGATAAAGTGAAAGGGTTTTTTTTCCTTCTTTCTGATCACATGTGATAAAGAAAAGCTTGTTGGCATCTTTTTGCAGTACCCAAACAAATTAAAGATCATATGGCTCGTTTGGATGCCACACTATGAAGGGGTATTGTCCAATCCCCCCTTCTAATCCGTGGGGCCGGTTCTATGACGTGGTTTGAGAAGACAAAACTCTGGGGATTTGATAATACCCCCTACTCCATAACACACACACCCCCCCTCCCGAGGGGGCCTTACATATGGCTAGGGTTTGAGCCGGCATCGTGGAATCCCCCTTCCTAATACCCTTTTTTTCTTTCATTTCAACTACAAAACAACCTTATCTCTCAATTTTATCACTCATCCAAACCAAGTATTATTTAATCTCCCCATCACATCAATATGGGCCCAAATTTCTTATATAATACCTCCTACTATCCAATCCCCCTTCTTACATAATACCTCCAAATTTAATCCCGCATCCAATAAAGCCTATAGTAGGATCCATAAAGTCACATGCCTCCATTTACATCCTCATTTTGATTTCGGATGGACGAGGAACAAATTTAAAGATCTGATGAAATCAACAACAAATGTAGGCATCACCCCCGATAAATTTTTCGGTGTCGAGTGGGTATATCCTACGTGGTATCCGCTCGGTACATCCGAGTCGTTCAATACATTTTTGAACAACTTGAATTGAAACCCCCTCTCTCCTCTCACCCCAACACTTTCTCTCTCCAAATTCGAGCCGTCCAAAAACGCAATGGTCGGCTTCGATACGCCGAATGAACATCACGTTGTACCCATCCGGCACTGGAAAATTTTCCAATTACCAGAGGGTGCAAAGCGCAAACACCTCCAAACTAGTAACACCATAAATCATTTCCAGGACCAGCTGTGTACCGGACGCGGGCCCCACGGTCAAGTAGAAAGTGCAGTTGAAAAATACGACGGGACAGGAGAAAGTAGTTAACGAAATAATGACACTGCGTGGCCTGCTGACGTACGTGGTGCCACCGATCCAATCATGTCTAGCTTTGTGCCTTGAGTGAGGTGTGTGGCCGAGCTGGCCAGCTGCTCGGCATTGACGGCTCGGCCTCGGGAACACACAACTAGACATGAATGGATTGTTGATATCACATCAGCGCGGCACTCGCCGTTACATAGAATCCTTTCTTCAGACGTAGACGGCCAGACTGCGATTTTGAGGCAGGGAAACGTACCAACTTCTTGAGTCCGGTTAACATGCATTAAAGTCATGGAATCAGCTTTTTGCTGAGATTATGAATCCTAGAACTTGAAATCAGAGAGAGTTGTGACATGATGATTTTGTTCTGTTGTTATTGTTGATTACGGGAATGATACTAATTGCGCGGTAGGACTATCTCGTGGACTCTTACATAATGGATGTAGTGTCCCATGATTTAATACTTGGGAAAATGACGGCCCAGGACGTATTTTGATAATTAATACCCTCCAAGGACATGCTAAGAACAATTGTTAATGCTGAAAATGTCCTTGGCAGGTATTAATTATCAAAACATGTCATTGGCCATCATTTTTCCATTATATTTTGTACTTCATATATGATGTAATGATCTCTGCTCCCGATTGGCAAAAAAAAAAACACTACTGCCAACACTACAAGCTGAAACAAATATAGCCAAGGAAAAAAGGGCTAAAACTATGTTACGGTGTCGTTTATCCCGTAAAACAACAAAATCCAAACTTGTCACTCCATTCTATACCGATTTTCGGTACTACTACTTCTCTGTGTAGCATTAGTACTCTTATCATGTGCTTGCTGCTTACTAAAGCCCACCAGTTTACACAGCACGTTCTCATGTATGAAAACAATTCCATTAGGGTACTACTTTGTCATAGCTCATGAAATTTGTGGCCATTCATGATATAGGTCTCGTAATGGTACCCAAAAATGCTCCTAGAGGCAATCCTAACACCAGCAAACAAAAACAAAAAAAACGCAGAACCAAGCCAGCAAATAAGCTGCTTCCTCTCTTTATCCACCTTTCTATTCCAAGATTTCCCTCTTTTTCTGTTTTTGGGTGGCAAAGGCAAGAAGGCAAGAAAATAGCCTACATTGTGCATCCCATGCATCGTACTTTTTTAGTTTACTGGTTTTTGCATGCATCATATAAAGAGGTTTGTTGGGTCATCATTAAAAACTCAGGAAGAGGTCTTTCGTTTCGCTTTCTCGCACACCTGGAAGCACACATGTTTTGACAGTTACAATTTGCCGTACTATATATATGAAGAACTTGCATGCTTGACATCCTCATGAAATTAAGAGTTCTTCGGAAGGGATGGGAAATTTCAGAATGCCTTGGCTCCTGACCATAATTGTTCTCATTTTCACATTTCACAATTTCTCAGAGGCTAAGCATAATAATAATCACCCCTCGGCAGTTGTTGTCGGCACTGTTTACTGCGACACTTGCTTCCAACAAGATCTCCCCAAAACCAGCCACTTCATTTCAGGTTCATTTCGGAATTCTTATCGATTAATTTGAATTTATTCCCATTTTTCGAATTTGGGTTTTTCCTTTCTTTACCAATCTGTTGTCTGCAATATGTGATCTGATTTTTTTATTTTTATTTTTCCCTTCTTGTGTTTAGGAGCCTTGGTTGCAGTAGAATGTGGAGGAACAAGTTCAAATCCCACTTTCCATGAGGAAGTGAAAACAAATGAACATGGAGAATTCAGAGTCCATCTACCTTTCTCGGTATCCAAACATGTCAAGAAAATCAAGCGATGTTCAGTGAAGCTAATCAGCAGCAGCGAGCCGTATTGTTCCATAGCCTCAACGGCAACAACTTCATCTTCACTCCATCTGAAATCAAGAACCACAGGAGCTCACATTTTCTCGGCTGGTTTTTTCACATTCAAGCCTCTAAAACAGCCAACACTGTGTAACCAAAAACCAAGTACTCACAATTCCAAGGAATTCAATTCCGGGGAATTCTCAACTCCAGGTCCAGGAATTCCAAATTTCAAACCAGCTACTAAAGACCCCTCGGAAATATCTGAAGTGTCAAATGGAACTGTAGCCTCACAAATCTGTTTCCCTCCGATACCACGAATTCCAGGACTGCCACCAATTCCATTTCTGCCACCATTTCCATTTCTGCCACCACCTTCCATGCTACCTCCTAACCCTCTGCAACCGCCGCCTTCAGTAATACCTCCTAACCCTTTGCAGCCTCCTAACCCATTGCAACCTCCGCCTTCACTAATACCTCCTAACCCTTTGCAGCCACCGCCTTCAGTAATACCTCCTAACCCATTGCAACCTCCACCTTCACTAATACCTCCTAACCCTTTGCAGCCACCGCCTTCAATAGTACCTCCTAACCCATTGCAACCTCCGCCTTCACTAATACCTCCTAACCCTTTGCAGCCGCCGCCTTCACTAATACCTCCTAACCCTTTGCAGCCACCACCTTCAATAGTACCTCCTAACCCATTGCAACCTCCTCCTTCACTAATACCTCCTAACCCTTTGCAGCCACCGCCTTCACTAATACCTCCTAACCCTTTGCAACCACCACCTTCAATAGTATCTCCTGACCCTTTGCAGCCTCCTAACCCATTGCAGCCTCCTCCTTCACTAATACCTCCTAACCCTTTGCAGCCACCGCCTTCAATAGCATCTCCTAACCCTTTGCAGCCTCCTAACCCATTGCAACCTCCTCCTTCACTAATACCTCCTAACCCTTTGCAGCCACCGCCTTCACTAATACCTCCTAACCCTTTGCAGCCACCGCCTTCAATAGTCCCTACGAACCCATTTAGCCACCCCCTTCACTGCCATCGATATTTCTTCCGAACCCCTACCCACCAGTGCAGGTTTAAGTCCACAATCCCCTGGCATTCCACCACCCTCTCCTTTAACGAAAACCTATCTTGATTAAAATAGAGTCTGTCTGACTATAATTTCCTAATAATAAACCTTCGTTTTGTTTCTTTTAGTTTTGTTTTAGATTTCGTCCTTTGGGTTGCGATAAAATGTCCTTGGGACTTTTTAGGAATAGATAGTTCTATGTATTGGATGTTTATGATTCGTATGCAGCATATTTGTACAAGTGAATAAAGAGGAACTGGTTCACTTTTAAGACTTATGGGCTTCTAATAAAACATCAATGAGTAATCACTTCCACAACATGGCATTGATGCGAACTGGACCTAGTCCAACTTCTGCCAGTTTGAATTTGTGTACAGTTCAGATGTTTTTGCTAGTACCAAAAAAGGGAAGGAAGATTTGAAAACAGGCTACGTAAAAGCAACTAGGAAAATTCTTTTTATGATAGCCCTGTCATGGATGCTGTGGTGTAGCCGGTGATCACGTTAATCTCCAGTTCGGTCCCGGGATGCGTCGTATTCCTGTTCTTCTCTTCCATGGACACATCAGTGTCCGCAACTGTTCGATGTTGTCCACCGCACTGCTTTTTTTCCTTCTAGAAAAAGTTCAGAATAACCCCACTTGTTCTTTTGCAGCCCTGATCTATCTGCTTTAAACTTCTGAAAAGGCGGATTTTTGTTCCAGATCTTTGCTTTGTACCCCTTTCCTCCTGCCTTTCACCCTTTTTCTTGAGTTCATATTTCTCCAGACTTCGGTTTCTAAAACTTCTCTTCTCTTTACTTAGTTTCTTCCTCTAGATCAAAAGGTCCAGATTTCCCTGAGCTTTCCTTTTCTCTTGCTTTCTTTGTTGAAAAAGTTCATGGTTTCCCCATACTTCATTTCCACTTTTCTCTATGCCAGCATGCTATGTAGCGTGTACGACTTCCACCAATTTAGTGAACAAAAAATGAAAAAATAAAGATGGAACAATTTAAAAAAAATTAGGAAAAGAACAAGGTCATGAGGGAAACCCCCAACAAACAAAACACAACCAAGCAGACGGAGACGGGAGACATGGGAGAGATCAGAGGTCTTGACACTTTTACGATGTGAGGCCTAATTTGGACTTCAAACGTGATCTAATCAACAGAGGAGGGAGCCCAATTTACAAGACTCATCGCTTTGCCATGACGTAGGCCCCGGGCATACGACATTGTATAGGATAAGTTGGTTGAGTTTTTGATAATAAGAAACAGATTACTTTCTCTATATTGCGAGTTTGTAAATTTTTTCTCTTCTTGTTTTTCAACGCTCAATTCCCTGCATCATGAACCCTTATTGCATTCCAAGTAGAAGAGACTTGGTAGCTAGATGTAGGTCAGATGGTCCAGACAACAAAGTCTGGAGTAGCAAACTGGGACTGAAATGGAGGAAAGGCCAGGTCCAAACATCCTCATGGTCCGCAGGCGGCATTGGTTCTTGATTACATACTATAACTCCATTTAACCACAGAATTGTGCTTAGACACAATAGCCAACAGATGTCTAACAGAATTGATTATGAACATGAGAAGTTTTACAGAAGACCGTAGGAAGAATCAAAAGCATTCTTATTGTTGGCATGTAGTTTTCTCCAGAGGAGGAGGGCCAGTTTTTTTTTTTTTGAGCAAACCAAATCATCCCAATATTTGTTTTGAAAACAAATAAACCAAAAATGAAGAACAAAGAAAAGGCTAAACGCAAGTCATAAGATAAACTAGGCAATACTTCTCAATTCCAACATGTTTTCAATACTAGAGAGCACGCATGGGTCACTCCAATTGATACACCAAACATCAAATACATGGTCGGTTGGTGTACGAATAAACATGGTTAATTAAAATTTGATCAACGAAAAAGGCCATAGCAGACCAAAGACAGAAAAAAAAGGCCATAGCCAGCACCAGGCTCCTGCTTATAGGGGAGTCTAAAGGAGGAGGTAAGACAATATTGGATCTTGAAGTACGACTATGAACACTAAACCAGTACTCGGTTTCACTCTCAGAGGAGAGAAGGATCTCAACTATCTCAGTTCATTGCATCATAATCATCAAGCTTGTCATTATACTCCAACACTTTTCTCTTTATCTTGGATGAATCTACCCAAGTGATGAAATCTTCCATACTTCTCGTCACAAGAAATGCCGGGTCTGTTACTGTCTCTGGACCCACTCGGATATGCCCTTGCTGTATATACGTGACTGCTTCTTTGAGGTGTTCAGCATATTTCAGCCTCACTAACACAGTTGAGAGCCTGCGCCTGCAAATGAATATATATGTATAACACAAAAGAATTGGATAATATACAAACTTCGAACACAAGAAAAACAATCCATGTGCAGCAAACAGGTATGTCATGTCATAATCAAGTGCGACAATGGAATACACCTATAAGGGAAATTATCTCTAAAAATGTCAGAAAAGCTTATATTCCTATTGACAGTTAAAACCAAAGAATACCACCATAATGGTGTGTGTGTTCACACAATACTAGAAACCCCAAATGCAGCTCACTTACCGGCAGAAGGACGAAACTGATAAGCGTTCACACAGGGCCAAGCTTTTTCTAGATGGTATGACACCAATATTATACCTGGATTGCCAAGAAGCACTCGTCAAATATAGTACTGTAAATAAAAATAAGGAAAGAATGTGATACTTAGTTTAACGAAGAGGTTCCTTATATTCATGTATGTCCTGAATTGTCATTTAAACAAAAGGCACATCTGTGACCATCATAACCTTAGGGCGGGAAGAAGTTAAGAAAACGCGAAGCATTCTCTGGCTTTCCCAACCTGTTGTTTCTAAAGACTGCACTCTCTTGGCTGGATGTTGGTCCAGCCTAGTATGAGGATCCCGTATCCAGCAACTCAACCTATACGAGGCATCAACGCCCCTTCACTAGGTTGGAGCTATCAAAACTAGTATTTTGAGCCTAGGCGGCCTAATTGCCAATTGGTTTTAAGTTGGATGCTTTAACATGATTTTTAGAGCTAGGGTTTCAAAGGCTTTTGGACAAGAGTCTCTTTGTTTAGTTGTGATCCCAAATTCCCAATGTTATGGATCCTTTGTTTGCCTCCCCACGTGTGGGTCAAGGATCGTACATGCATGGGAGGATTAGAGCTTCTCTCACATTGGTTAATTATAACCTCAAAAACAAGTATATGAGCCTGAATGGCCTCTCCATTAATGGTCAATTGGTTTTGAGTTGGATGCTTTACAACATGTAAACATAAACACCAAACCATCCGTGCAAATTCACAATATCTATGCAAAGGACAGGCCAAATATCCAAAGCTTTAAGACCAAAAAAAAACATTAAACCCAGAACCTTTTGAAGGAAATAACGAATTGATTGGTTAAAAGATAACTCACAGCTTTTCCAGGAGAGCATCTGTCATCT
The DNA here is from genome assembly GCA_019656835.1 of Rhododendron ovatum. Taxonomy (NCBI): domain Eukaryota; kingdom Viridiplantae; phylum Streptophyta; class Magnoliopsida; order Ericales; family Ericaceae; genus Rhododendron; species Rhododendron ovatum. The sequence continues at coordinate 28,847,648 of CM033790.1, read as the reverse complement.
CAACACGATAAGGGTCTCTTGGGTCCCTCTGCTTCAATATGTTCACTAATTTCTGGACATTTCTGCAGAGACCGTTGTACCTGATTCATTGACAAAAACAACAGTATAAAAAACAAACAGGTTACAACAAAGGACTTCCAACAATTAGAAATTGATCAAATCAATTAACTCTCCATTAAAAAATTTACATAACCAATTTTTTTTCACAATTTCCATATCAGCACTAAAAACGGCAAAGTTAACGCCAAATTTGGCAGGAAAAATGGCGTTGCCAAAATGTGGGAATAAATTTGGCACAAGGGTGAAGTAAGATTTTGCCATTCTTGAACACCCTGAAAATATATTTACTCAAGTTCCCAGTGAACGCCAAACAAGATTTTATTTCCTTATTCTTTTTTTTTAAGAGTTCCTCAATTCTTTATTGATCTACAAAGTAAAGGAAATGTAAAATTCATGAGCAGTCGGCTTCCCTTCAAACGTAGTTAATTAGGTCAGCACCTTGGAATTCATATGAGATTTACTTGTCGATGGATCATTCCATTCGACCATTTACGTCCCATCTTTACCTCGACCGTTACAATGCTTCATTGCCAATTTTTGATTTCGAATGCTTCATTGCCAAATTTTGATTTCGGCATGATATTTGGCACAAGGGTGGACTTGCTCTAAACTCGTTAATAACGGTTAGTATAGAAGATACCAACGCTAATTTGAGACAAAACCCCAATAGCAATAAGAAATCTATCGAATCAATTCATTCTGCTTTCACAATTTCAAATACACAATATTGCCACAATCTCAAAATCAGCACTAGAATGTGCACTTAGAGGGGATAGATAATATATACACACATATATATAGCGAGAGAGAGAGAGAGAGAGAGAGAGAGAGAGAGAGAGAGAGATGATTGGTACTTCTTGTAATCGTCTCGGTCGGTGACATGGTAGCGCTGCATGACCTGAGCTTCCCTGTGTCCACCTTCTCTCTTCCATTCCAGGAAATCAACCTTCTTTAACAGCTTCTTCTCGTGAAACTTCAGCTTCCTACTCATCCTTCCTCCTTGAAGAGAGAGAGAGAGAGAGAGAGGGGCTCAGGCGCTGCAGAACTCCGTTAGGGCTTCTCTTACGAGACAAAACGGTTTGGGTTTCTTTGTTTACAAGGTGATGGCGCTTCGGTTTCCAATATGGGCCAACTACATATTCTTTTGGGCCAAAATTAGCCCATATAGCCCCAGTTAGTTAGGCCCAATTCCACTTGAGGAACTTTTCTTGATTTCATTTGTGCTGTAATTTTTTTTTTGATTCGAGCTTCTCGTTTTTGTTGTTGTTGTTTTATTCTCTACCCCCGAACTCGAATTCGGTCTATTTTGCAGTATGTGTCCATAGAGCGCATCAAGCTCGCTCTTGGTAATAGCGAGCCTTGATAGCAACGAAATTTGTTTTCTTTGGACTTCGTTGAATCATTAGTTAACTTACATAATTGGTTTTAACGTTTTTGTAGCTGCACTCAACGGAATTGGCGACGTCAATTCTTTTCATATGTGAGACCCAAAAATACATCATTAGGTCACCATATTTAATTCTATTGTCTTCTGTTATTATTTTTCCCTTTTAAACATTTAGTAAGACACGATTACATATTGGGATAGTTGAATATACTCTGAATAAGCTACAAGGCCGAGTGCAATATTACCAACATTGCTACATCTTTACCAAAGTGTTGCACTCACAGAAGGGTGCAAGCGAGGCCCGAGCCCCTGCACATCCTTCAATTATCCCACTAACTATACTATACATTCAGGTTAATTTGAAAAAGTTTGATAAAATTGGCCCCTGCAAATTTCTTGAGTAAAAAAAGTTGATAAAATTTCTATATATGTTTGAAAAAAAACCCATGAAATTTCAAGTTATCGACAATTTTTGGGTCGTCGTTATAAAATTATACTTATGCGATTAATGATTATGTATATGTAGATAATCTCGTGTTATTCTAAGAACTAGTAATTAGTAATTAATATTTATATTGTAGACTATAGTTTTTGTTCTCAATGTAAACTTACATGTGATTCGGGCTCCCGCTTTGAACAAATTCTGCAATGGCTCACAATAGGACCAAGAAACTTTACACTGGACCAAAAATAACCTTCGAAGTTATTGATCTTATTTCTATTGTTATTATCTCATCATTTTGTATAGATTTGAGCACGGTAGTTTTGATATAAATTTGGTGGGAGTATTTGGTTAAGGGGAAAATTGAAAACTTCCATCATATTTAAATTGCTATGGGTTTTTTTTTTTGCCCCAAACTAGTGATGCATGGTATCTAAATAAAACCAAATTAAACTAAGTCTTGTGTTTCATGAAAATGTGTACATATACCAATAAGGGGTTGGTATTAGTGATTAGAAATTTGGATTTGGTTGAACAATGCTCAAGTTCAAGTCCCCGTAATCTCTTATTGAGACTAATCTTACTTCTGACATCACCTACACGCGGCGGGACCTTAGCTTAGGTCTCGACATAAGTATTAAGTGTTGTAGAACAGATCCCTAACAGATAGCGGCATCGTGTGATGAGACACTACTCTCTGGCAGAAGTGACGTGGAACCCTACCTGCAATTTCATTTTCGCGAACAAAGCTTAGGTCTCGACATAAGTATTAAGTGCAGTGGAATCCCCAACAGGTATATAGCGGCGTGGTGTGATGAGACAATACTCTCGGCGGGATGTGTATATAGGGTAGTAATAGTCTGCTAGTGTGTACAGAAGGCTGAGACCAATATACTTGAAAAGAGCACTCACTTTTCCTTCATATGTATAGGGCTAGTGGGAAGAGAACTATAGTTGTCAACATCACTAGAACTGCGCTTGATCATAGGGCGCAACGAGGACCACCCTCTGGCTCCGCCAACTCTCCATTTTTGGTCCTGGTTTTCTTTCAACTGCAATTCAATTTTAGGAAGTTGAGACTTGGAAATCAAACATTTTCCATCAAGGAAAAATAAGTTAATTTTTAGTGTAATTATTGTTGCAGTGGACATGGGCAGAGGTATTAAGAGGCCCGACCGCGAGGGTCGAGATTCAGGACAGATACATAACATCAATGATTTGTTGAGATTTATAGGATTTTGCTTTTTTTGGTAATTACGTAAGATTTGTACTAGAAAATTTTTCTTTTTTTGGGTGATAGATTTGTAGAATTTTGTTCATTATGAATCTGACAACACATGCCGCAGATACATGTTATCAACTTTTTTTCGAGATAAAAGTTAGTAGTAGTTTTTAATAGGATCCTACTGAATTTTTCTCTCAAAATTACTAAACATCGTTCTACCAGTTAAAAAAAAAAAAAAAAAGGTTTCCCAGAGTGGCTTTGTTCACTTTTGGGCTCTCGGAACCACCTCCTCTCTCAAAGCACGTTTTTAAGTAAATTTTCTCTCAAGTTATTACCCCTAAAATCTCTCTCAAAATCCTTACCGAACAATCTGCTACGTACTTGCGTCGACGACGACGACGCAGGGTGATATGTCATTGGTTTCGCATCGTATGTCGAAAAATCATTTTTTGGTACTGCAAACCATCAAGCTAGGCCAACAAAACAAGCATTCTCATGCTCTGCTTTTGAAATTACTGAAAACGAGACTGTACCTATTATACTCCCCTTAAAGGTAAACCATTAGGATCCAAAAAATGACCCTGAACCAGATTGAACTTGAACATGAAGAACACTCCCATGTCATGGATGATGACTACCAGTACTTCACGTGACTCAACAAAACAGGGTTTCCTCTAGTACATGTCACATGGATGCCTGCCCCATGCAATAGGGCATGTTCCCCTTTGTCGTATGTATGCACTATGCATAAATCTCACCATTTGGCATTTTAATAAGTGATTTTAGCACTCCATTAAATGGGGGAGTCTGTTGTGCAAGATCTGAACCGTTAGATTGTGCATCCGACGACCAAGATCTCATCTCGGTCAATGAACGACCGAGAGTCGTCCATTGCCGAGATGAAATCCGAGCACATTGAATGTACGATCCGACAGCTTACTTTTATGTCTTTATCCTATGTAGAATTACCAAATTACCCTTTATTTTTTAGTTGTTCATTGCCGAGATGAGATCCGAGCCGTGCCGTTGAATGCACGATCCGACAGCTTACTTTTATGTCTTTATCCTATGTAGAATTACCAAATTACCCTTTATTTTTTAGTGTTCATCCACTTTCTCACACGTAAGAAGGGCATTGCTGTAATTTCAAATAAAAAATATAAAGAGTGGAGTGCCAATGGCTAAAAGTATAGTGCCAAAATCAATTTCCTTTTAGGCATAGGAAGATTTGAAGAACTTCACACTACTGTTAGCACATGACGTTGTAAATGGAACAGGTCATTGCTCGATAATCTGACTCTGCAAAAAATAAATTTTTTGGCTAGATGTTGAACTCGTGATCTTATTTTGCTTACCTCTTCAAATTCTTCTCGTAACGTATAGATCCAAACAAAAGATTAACATTCTAGCCCTCTTTCTTTCTCTAGGTAGGAGGCCAACGTTACTTAAAACAATCAAATTCCCCCAGAATAAGAATGTCACCGTTCTCATTTAATAGTACAACTTCACCTTTTAGCAGTATTTACAAGCCTCCTTTCTTTCTTTTTCGAGGATCGAGGGTACTCGGGCCAGTTTATGTGCATCTCAACTAACTTCCTTTTCGGTTCAGTCAAAGACAAGCTATCCACGCCAGCATATATTAGAGGATTCCCAAAAAATTAATATGTTGCAACCTGATCTCAAGAATCGAATCATGATCAATTGTATAAGGAACAAACTTACCAACCAACCGGACTAAGCCCTCGAGGCTACCTAAGCCTTCATTCAAACTCACAAAAATACTGCTAAAAGTTTGCTAGTGCGCCATCCCACACTAAAATGTGGGTTTTTTGTGGACCTAAAGCGGGAATGAGCCGTGCCTATATCAACTAGTAATTGTGTCCATTTTTTATGTACTATGTTATCGTGTAATCAATATATGATCATGGTAGTAACATTTTTTTTAAATCATCTTCGATCTTGCCAAAAATGTGAGTAAAAAAAAATTGGTTTCGAGGGGATTCTGCAAAAGTTACGTTGAATGTATTTGAATCCTTCGATTTGGTATCGCAAGTTTTGAAATTGCTCTATCCATCCATAGTATCTACTGTCGAACATTGTTCGTGCAAAAAATCAAGGTAGTTGGGTAACTCTAGCTAGTGTTTGAATAACGAATAGAACAAAATTAAGCTAGTCGAGTTATGTTACTATCATATGAAAATGAAGTATGGTGGCTGGAATTATCCAAGCATCTCGATATTTTTGTGGATGATACGTTGTGCCGCCGTCTGATCTATGGCGGGCACATCGAGACCCAATTACAGTGTCCATTTAGATAGGCGGAGCCAATTCAAATACCGATTTAAATTGTTTCATGCACATATTAAAAGTGGGCATCATTTGGTGAGAAATACACAGATTTCTTTCGTAATATATTGTTGACAATTATAGGCTATATATGCTACAATTGTGATGTCAAAAGTATACGATTAAAAATCAATTGAAGTACAAAGTTAGAATTTACAAAAACACTTTCATGTGGGAATGGATTGTATATTGTTCTCGTTAGCTTTTTTGGGAGCTTTTTGGACTTTTTGGGCTTTGTCTCTATTCAAATATTTTTCGCGTTTGTTAGTCTTGTACAAAAGGCTCGGTGAGTTCCTGGTTACCGGGTGACTTCCACTTCTTTTCACTTATCGCTTATCTGAAGGTAAGATGTTTAGTATTGATTGACCTTCAGTTTTACGATGACCACAACTAGGAAGAATTAATTTATACTTACTAAAAAATCTAGATAAACTGAAAAGAGTTAGGCCTCCATTGGGATAACTTTTCGGTAGTCTTTTTGGTTATTTTCTCTTAATTTTTATTAGATTTGGATATAATTTTTATATCATATCGTCCGGCTAAACGAGAGGAATCGAAAAATGTATAAAAGTAAAGCTCAAATTTAAAAATTAAAAAAAAAGTTCACTAAAGACGACCAAAAAGATACAAAAAATCATCTTTTCAAAAAAGACAATTTTTTTCCTTTTTTTTGTCCTATATAATTTTTTTTCAACTTTGGTTTCGTTTTTGCACTTTTATGATTTCCCTTGTTGAGACGAACGATGTGACACAAACATGTACACATAATTAATAGTAAAAATTAAGAAAAAATAGCAAACAAAAAAGGTTCCCAAAGTCAATGAAAAAATAGCCTAAAATATATGCACGTGTGAACTCATTAAATGTTTTTTCTTTAAGAACGCTTTCTTCTTTGTTTTTTGACCAAATTCTATTTTCTAAAAAGTACTCTGTATAAAAGAAATGGGCTCGGAAAGGGTTGGCTTGGTGGCAAGGCCTAAAACTAAGGGTCATCATTTAGCCCGAAACTCGTGGCCCGTCCGAAGTCTGCCCGGTCTATCGGGCTTTTACCCGGTCCGAGTCTGTGAAACGGGCGGCCCGGCCCTGCCCGTAGTTTGTAATGGGCTGGCTTGGGCCTATAAATTTTTACTCGGCTCGCCCGTAGGCTCGGCTCGTGAGCCTGCTCGTGGTGCCCGCCCAATAGCCCATCACGGGCCTGCCCATTAGCCCAAAATCCCACAAAAATCCTTTCTTTTTTCTCTTTCCCAAGGAAATTTAAACCCGTCCGGTTTTTGGCCCGCTAGCCCATCAATTGGGCTAGCCCGTGGGCCGGGCTTGGATTTCAATTTATGGTAGGTAGCCCGGCCCGCCCGGCCCAACAAAAAAAAAAAAAGCCCGATCAGCCTGGCCCGTAGTCAGGCTTGGATAGTGACCTGGCTGGCTAGGCCGGCCCGGCCCGATGATGACCCTTACCTGAAACTTAAGGAGTTTACTCTCTCTTAGGCTCCGTTCAGTTGTCAAGAAACAAAAATGTTGTTTGAGGAAGCTATTCTCGAGAAAGTGAATTAAAGAAAATTTATTTTCTTATCTGTGTTCATTTGACAGGAGAATCTTAGAAGAGAATTAGAATTTTGTTGTTCAATTACCGGGAAAAGAAAAAGCTATGGGAAAGTTCTCTATTTTGGTTGAATAATCAATTTTGAACAAACCAATATATATATATATATATATACACACACACACCACGGATCCAGTGAGGGATCCCTTACCAGTTTACCGTGCGGACCTCCCCTTTTCCGATGGAATTGCGACGATCCGAGCCGTTCAATGTGTTCAGAACGTGATTTTAAGGGTACTCGCGAGAAATCAGCAAAAAAAATGATCAGGACGGGCTTGATCAGAGCAGTTTTTCACTGAACCGTTCAATAAAAAACTGCTCGGATCAAGCCCTTCCCGATCATTTTTTTTGCTGATTTCTCGCGGATACCCTTAAAATCACGTTCTGATCACTTTGAGCGGCTCGGATCGTCCCAATTTGATCGGGAAATGGGAGTCCCGCATGGTAAGCCCGTTCGGGATCCCTTAAGGGAACCGGACTCTATATATATACGCACTCCATATACATCCCTAAACCTTAATGCTAGTACATTTTTCCCCCTTGTTTTGAAAAGAATGCTGCATAAGGATTTATATTAGGAATTGCACAAAAGCGTTTACAGTTGGTTTTCTTTGATTAACATGACAATTGTTTTTTGAATAGTGTTTGCTTTGAAGAGGACGTAACTATTGGTGTTAGTTGCTTTGAAGAGGACGTAACTATATATCTATATATACATACATACATACATATACATAGATGCATAATTGCATAAGTACATGCATCTGTTAAACTGCATTTGTTTTTTTGAAACGACAAAAATATTATTAAGAAACTTGATAAAGGTATATTAAGTGGTGTTAAATTGCATTTGTTTTTTTGAAACGACAAAAATATTATTAAGAAACTTGATAAGGGTATAACAAGTGGTGGAGAGGGAGGGGAATTCAACCGAATGGGTACATCAACTGCATTTGTTAATTACTTTGCATTTAGATGCGGAATATAATCCTTGAGGAAAAACAAAACTTTTGAGTCACGTAACTTTTTTGGTAACTGAACGTCCAAAAAATTATACCGTTGGAAAATTGATTTTTATCATTATTTCCAGTCATGGCCCTACTTTTTGCTGGATGTGCTCTGCAAGAAAAAGAATCGTAGTAGGAAAGAAAAATATGTGAGTTCAGTGACTTTCTTGAAAACTGAAAACCCTATAAGTTATAGAAAATTTGATTAGCGGATCAAAAAAAAAAATAGAAAATTTGATTTTGCCATTTTTTTTCCAATCATTTGAATAGCCCCTAAAGTCTTAGGTTCAAAATCTTTCATGTACTATCAAATTTTTTCGAGTCCGTCCGTGCAGAGCATTTGTTCTGACTTCAAGTGAGATCCCTATTAGTGGAGTTAGGTTTATGGTCCCCAGAATAATCTGAGGTGCGCGCAAACTGTCCAAACACTTCATTGTGTGTGTAGCATTGTTAAATTATTTTCTGCTCTCTCATTCCTTCCCCTAATAACCAAATATAAGAATCCAAATTTAAAATTTCAAAAAAGTTACTAGTACTAAAAAACTCAATACATAGAGAGGTTTTTTGGAAAATTATTTTCACAATTTTTTTTATTTTTATCTACATGAATTTATAATATTATACTTAAATGTGTGAAAAAAGTGCTTTGAATAAAGGCCAAAATAAAAAATTTAAGTGGATAAAGACAAAAAAAAAGGTGTGAATTGTATAAAAAAGAGTCTAAAAATCAATTATTTTTTTATATAAAAAATGTATATCTCATCTAATAGGAGTCGAATCTACATGGTGAGAGAGAGAGAGAGAGAGAGAGAGAGAGAGCAACACGGAGTGAAATTACAGCAAGTTCACACTTCCATAACAACAACAATTCTCTCCTTTTCCAAACAAACACCCAATAAAAACCAACTCCTCTCTTTCTACAAGACTAGGAAAATCTTCAAAGGTTGAGAGAGAGTCTTTCTTCTAGTCCTTCGAAACACATTTTCCATTTCTCCATATTTTGGCTCTACTTCGCAAGTACTAGTCATGGGTGTGGAATGTTGAACGTTGTAGCGAAATCAGAGAGAGAAATCTGTTTGAAGTATCAAAAAGGAACAATCTTTGGTGGGATTTGTTCCTGAGAATTGGGTTTCAACGCTTTTCCCTTTTATTTTCGTGTGTTCTCTGCGATTTTCTGAGCATTGTGTTGGGTGTTTTATAGATTCAAGACTTCGATTTTTGTGGGGTTTTGCAGAAGTCGAAAACCCAGTTGGGTTTTCCCATGATTTGCTGAGCATTGTGTTGGGCATTCCATAGATTTCAGAGTTCTCCTTTCTTAGCATTTATTTACAGTTATACATACAGTCATGAACATTTAATTACTGGGTAGTTTTTTATATCATTTAAGTCCTTGTTTGGTAGAGGAATTTGCATTATGTTAATTAAATCTTAAAAGAGATTCGCCTTGGTTTGCGTAACAGACAAATCATTCAATTCTTGGATCAGGTTTACTCTCACAGTTGTTTCACCACATTAGAAGTTCTACCAATTAAAAAATCTGAGAGTCTGTTTGTTTCCAATTGTCTTCTCCATATCAGAAGCATCAAAAGTCCACAAGTTGTGTCCATTTATGCGTTGAATTTGGGCATTGGAGTCAACCATTGTGGTAAATTTCAAGTCTTTTGTGGTTTCCACAATTGATGGTGTGGACAATGTGTAGACTAGAGAATTGTGATGGAAAGTGCAAGTGCAGGGATGAAGGGAGGGGGTTTAATAAGTTCTTGGGTGAAGGGAAGGGGGAAAGGCCCAAATTGATAGTTTTTCGCGGTGGCCGGATGAAGAGGTGGATGATTCCTGGGATGATGACGATTTTGTTGTGGACTTGTGTTGTCCAGATGATGGGATTGGGTGAGGTTTTGGGGCCCAGATTGTTGAAGGGTTGGCCTTCTTGTTTTAGTCCTTCAGAGATGTTTTCAAATGACAAATTGCCTTCTCCTACACCCAGAGTTCTTCCTCCAAAAAGTGAGTATCAGGCTTTTGCACTTTTGGCTAGTTGTTTATTTTAACTTTTCAAGGTTTTTTCTTTTGTGAAGGGGAGAACTTTTCTGATTAGAGTAATTGATTTTGTGAGCAATGCTTGAACTTTTTCAGATTGTTGTAATTTGATTCTATTTCCAGAACAGTTTTCAAAAAAGGCTTATTTCTGAAAGCACAAACAATCATCCTTTTAATACTACATTTATTTCTGACTGAAACTGCTTTTGTTAATCTTTTGGGTGTTTTCTTGAATTTGGTTTCCTTTCTACAACAAAATTTCTTGAAGTAAGTTTCAAAATCCGTCGACAAAACGAGTTTCTTGTAAAAGTGTTTTGCGAAACTGATTCTGGAAATATAGCCAAAGTCAGCCCCAATAGTTATTGGCTATCAGCTAAGTAGAATTGGTATGTTTGAGATATTTGATACTGCCATACTGGGATATTTGCGTGCCAATTGCTGGTTAAAAACTATTTCCAGTATTTGATTCTGGAGATGTATAGGAAAGTAACTGTAACTTGGGATTGATGTTTCTGTTTCGAGATTTTTGATCACTAGTACAACTTCCGTCAATCTGCTTTTGTTGCATTTATTTGTGTTTAATTTCTGTTGTGGTTCCTCAGTTCAGATAATCCAACTTGTTCTGTTGCAGGGTTGGCTTCTTTTGTGCACGAGGAGACACCATTTATTTTATTGATGTCTTGTGTATTTATGATAGCTATTTTATAGAAGCTTGTTCTTTCCGATGAGAACCAATTTGTTTAATTCGCAAAACAAACTTGCCGACCTGATAATTTCCTTTGGTATCAACTGTTTTGGGCATATGACTCATATGTTGTTTTCAAATTTTCTCCTGTTAACTTTTAATTGGGAGGATTCTTATATAAGCTCTTATAGGGACATTTTATGGCAGGAATTTATAAGAACAATGGTTATCTTATGGTCTCTTGCAATGGAGGACTCAACCAAATGCGAGCGGCAGTATGTTGCCAGTTACATTTATCATTATTTATCACTGACCATTCAAAATTTTTGTTTTCTGTCATTCGTTGAATTGTATTTCTTCGGCTTTTGCTCTAACTTATGCATTTTCTCTTCAGATATGTGACATGGTTGTGATTGCCAGATATCTCAATGTCACTCTTGTTGTCCCAGAACTGGACAAAACCTCCTTTTGGGCCGATCCAAGGTTTGCTCAATTATATCTGCTGCATTTAGTTGAATTTTAACGTATCAGAACTGTTTCATTATTCTTAGGTAGTGTTTGGTTGATTGGAATGAAGCTCAAACAGAATGGTCATTCCCTTGGGTTACTTATTCCCCTGTTTGGTTTGGTAAAAAAATTGACAGAATGTACATTAGAATGAAATGAGCATTCTGGGTTAGGCGAATGCCCATTCAAATGAGGCCATTCCTTTCCAAAATCAGTCTAGCAAACCGAACACTACAGGTTATTTAGAGCTGTTAATATTATGTACCAATGTGGCAGTGAGTTCCAAGACATATTTGAGGTTGATCATTTCATTACATCATTGAGAGACGAGGTTAGAATATTGAAGGAGCTGCCACCGCGGGTCAAGAAGAGAGTTGAACTGGGAATGTTCCACTCATTGCCACCTGTTAGTTGGTCCAACATTTCCTATTACCATAATCAGGTTAATTTCTTTATCTAGGTGCTGGAAATAGCTGCTGCTGCTTTTTTTCACAATGTCATGACCGACTTTTGAAATCTTCATAATCAGGTTCTTCCTCTGGTGAAAAAGCATAAAGTTGTGCATCTGAATAGAACTGATGCTCGCCTTGCTAATAATGGGCTTCCGATAGAGATTCAGAAGTTGCGATGTAGAGTAAATTTCAGTGCTTTAAGATTCACTCCGGAGATAGAGGAATTGGGCAGAAGGATAGTCAGGATTCTAAGACAAAACGGCCCTTTTCTTGTCCTCCACCTCCGATATGAAATGGATATGTTGGCTTTCTCTGGCTGCACACGTGGTTGTAGAGATGTGGAGGTGGAAGAATTGACAAAAATGAGGTAATCTTTTATACATTTATTTCGTCTATATGCTAAACCAAATACTCAATTCTGAAAGTTATGTTTTTATTTGGCGTTCTCTATTTGACTATCGCAACGACACATCACTAGATATGCCTACCCGTGGTGGAAGGAAAAAGTGATAGACTCCAATCTCAAACGAAAAGAAGGTTTGTGTCCTTTGACGCCAGAGGAAACTGCTTTGACATTAAGAGCACTGGGTGTTGATCGTAATGTTCAAATTTATATCGCCGCTGGAGCAATTTATGGTGGAGAAAGGAGAATGGCGAGTTTGGCATCTGCATTCCCAAATTTGGTCAGTAGATTGAAGTGAGTGTAAAATTTCCACATTTACTCGGGGAAAATTTTGAAACAGCTTGTTTTTTTGTTTTAATGAGACAGGTTAGAAAGGAGACCCTGCTTCGATCCTCAGAGTTGAAGTTTTTCCAAAACCATTCATCCCAAATGGCAGCACTTGATTATCTTGTATCTTTGGAAAGTGATTTATTTGTTCCAACTTATGATGGAAATATGGCTAAAGTTGTAGAAGGCCATCGGAGGTACTATATTGCTGCTAATATGTATACTTCTTGTTCTAGTTGTTTTTGCTTTTCGGTAAATTGATCATCTCATGCGAGATTGTGCTAAACTTTCCAGGTTTTTAGGGTTCAAGAAGACGATTCTATTAGACAGGAAGCTTCTAGTTGATTTGATTGATAGACGCAGTAATGGGTCATTGAGATGGGATGAATTCTCCTCAGTAGTTAAGGAAGCTCATGCCCATCGTATGGGGAGGCCAAAGAACCGCGTTGTGATTCCAGAGAGACCAAAGGAAGAAGATTACTTCTATGCAAACCCACACGAGTGTTTGCAACAGTTCACAAGTAACCAGTTGAGAATTACATGATATTGGTACCTTTTTGTTGCTAGTGGATGGTTTACACACTGCTTAAGCGGTTTGGCCCCTTAGGTTGTGTTTGGATCAAGGATTTTTGGCGCAAAACGACAAATCCCGGAAATAGGTTCTTTGGTTTTCTATCATTTCACTTTTCCTTGAACAAAATTTCTCCATAAATCCTTGCTCCAAATATGACCTAACATTTAAGAGTTGGAGTAGGAGTAGGAGTAGGAGAATGATTGTTCCCTGTTTGTTCAAGGGGAAACATCATGGGGGTTTTCCCCAACAAATTTTTACCAGCTTTTTGACAGCAGTTACTGGGTACTGAAATTGATGTATAGAAGACCACCCTGCCATTGCAGGAAAATTTCAAGTTGTTGTTATTTTTTTAGTTTTTCATATGGGGGTTTTTCAATGAATATTCCCCGTCAGATTATACATACTTTGTTGATACGGCTAGTCTCATATTTCATTATCTTTGCTTGGTAGTGACATACATACATGCATATATATATCCGAACGAGTTGATTTTATACGGGATTTTTTAAAAATATGTTTTAAACAAATCAAACGGCTCCGATTATTTGCGTGGGGCTCCGATTAGTTTATATATTCTAAACAACAGAGAATGATTGTTGGAGGGTAGCATGATCTGATTCTTTGAATATTATTTATATCTCTATACATATTTATAAAGTGTTACTTGTAACTTTTCATGATTGTACTGTTTTACCTAATTCCAACTGGTCTGGTTTGGCAAGGCAAAGGATCTAAGCAGACAGGAATTTGAACCATGTATTTTCTTCTTTTACTCAGTTGTCCATGTATTTATATTCTATATATCTATATATCTTGTTCTCTGTTGTATTATCATCCTTATATGATCCTCCTTAAGATTTTAGCAGCGGAGATTAGCTTACTCTGAATGATTGCATACAATGTATAATATTTAAGATCATATGGTTTGTTCGCCTAAGAGCATTCCCATTATAATAAGTAAATGAGTGTGGATAAGTAAATTTAACAATGCTCAAAAATACCACACATTGTAATAAGCAAAGTTACAAATCTTTTAGCAAATAACCAAATTTTACTCATTCCATAACCAAACTTGACAACTTTTACCAATAACTAAAACTTAATAACTCAAAAACACCTCACATTGGAATCATCTCATCATGATGAATAATTTGGTGTGGTTGGGTGCGTGATTGAAACTCGTTTGAGATTGAACAAATGTGCATTGTGTATTGTGAGGGGTTTTTTGGTTAAGGATGCAAAAATAACCAAGGTGGAGTTAGAAGTTGTTAAGTTTGATTATGGACTAAATGGATAATCAAATGCTGACATAGCACATTTTGGTTATTGATTTTGATTATTACCACTAACCTTTATTCACCAGGAAAAAAAAAACCCGATAGCCTATAGTAGCAATTCTGAAAGGTAAAAAGGGTTTGAGTGGTTTTGCCCGCGTCATTTGTGGGCTCGTTCTGAATATGCTTGGATGATCGTTTATCGATAGATTATCGATAGAAATGATTTTTGGGAGAGTTAATGTTCTCTAGAAGTTCTTAAATAAAGGGATTTTTGTCAACGAAATTTTTTTTTTCCTTTCATTTTACCCTAAAGGGTAATTGAGCTTTGATCCTCTTGGCGCTCTCTTGATTCGCAAAACAACAGTTTCAATCGCCGACGGTTCCGATCATCGAAATGGCTACAAATAGACCACAACAACATGGTTTTGGAGCATTGCTTCCTTTCAATAGTGGAGGGAGAGAGAAGATTCTATGATCCAGGGGGAGTTATAGTTGGTGATCCAAGAAAAAGAAGTTTTTTAGTGCCGAGTGGGTAGGGCTACGTGGTGCCGAGCACGATTTCGGCCATCCAAACGTATTTTAAACGGTCCAGATCTATTTAGGTAATTTTTTAGTGTAAAATAACCGAAATGCCCCCTCAAATCCACACAGATATGACCGTTCAAAATACGTTTGAACGGCCAAGATGAGTGCTCGGCACCACCTGGCCGTGCCCACCCGGCACTGAAAAATTTCTCCAAGAAAAGGGCGTGCTGTTTTCTAGATTATTGAAGTGTTTTGACCTTTGGTGTGAACATCGAGGAAGCCACTTTCCCCATGGTCCTGGTTTTGGATTGGGAATTAAATACTACTTCCACTAGTGACGGAAATTTGGCCACTCAGAGGCAGCATCAAGCTGATTGTTGCGCCACAATTTCAGTGCTAAAGGGACTATTGATCCAAATTTCAAAGCACTCATGAATGAATATGGACTTTTTTACCAGAACCGAGTAGTTGGGGTCTGTTGGAGGCGGGGGGGCTGCTGCCCCAAGGGGGCAGCAGCGTGCTGCTGTCCCGGCTTTCCGGGTTCGCTCCGGTCTCGCTCCAATGATCTGAAACGTTCACTTTGTAGAGCTCGTCGAGTAGAATAACTATGCAAAAAATTAGCTTAATTGGATATCATTAAGTACCTAATCGAAATCTTTTTATCTTAAAAAGAATGGATCCAAAACACCGGATCAAATCCATTGTAACCCATGGACCGAGAGTTATATGGGCTTCGATCAGGCAGTTAATGATATCCAATTAAGCTGATTTTTTGCATGGTTATTCTACTTGACGAGCTCTACAAAGTGAACGTTTCAGATTATCGGAGCGAAACCGGAACGAGCCCGGAAAGCCGGGACAGCAGCACGCTGCTGCCCCCTTGGGGCAGCAGCCCCCCCGCCTCCGGGTCTGTTCATCAATGTCAAGCAATTTTTACTTTGAAGAATGATCAGGACACGAATTCAAATACAGATGTGTCAAGAGCTATGTATGTGATGTGTGTGGTTTTCACGTGCATTAACGGATCCGTTGCACATCTCCTTTTACATTCGAAAAAGACTAACCGCATTGCAACGTCTTTGATTAGGATTCTAAGGGCTCGTTTGATTGCTCGACTAGGAAGGTGGGATTAGGATTAGGATTAGGAGAATACAAGGGCCCACATGTTTTTTATTATTCCTTATTTCCATGTTTGGCACATTTGAAAATAACCTTGGACCGATAAAGGGGGATTAACTAAAACTAGAGGGAGGGGTGGTATTAGCTTGTCCCACTTCTCTGGATTATCACCCTCTGCGTCTAATAATCAAAAATAATCTCCATCATCTTTATCTCACTCTAATCAAACACAGTACAACTAATCTCAATATTTACGTAATTTCATCTATTATTCCGTAGACCCCACTTTTCTCCTTTATTCTCATCGTGTATTCTATCTTTTTCAATACTCCCCGAAAATAATCCGACATCAAACATGCACTGATATTTGTTTCGGAGAGCGGAAAATGTATTAAAATGCAAGGATATGTTTGGAGTGTGAAAATGCTTGATGTTCTACACTTCTTTTTTCTCCATCTTTATCTGTCCTTCAACCAATGCACAATTGGCGGTGGCCAACATAACCATTCACTTCCTAAACCTACTTGTCCTTCAATGAGCTTTACTATAACCCAACTGGAATTGGGTCTGTTTACTACCCTCCAGGGTTGAGTTCTTTATGGATTTCATCGGTGTCTATTTTTACTCATTTGACCTACCCATTTGTGATTTGTTGTTACAGATATGCTTGCAGTATGTGCTATTTTGAGTCTATGCCTTTTAGCCTGAAATGCTCATGGTCTAGGAGGTGGTGGTGGTTTGTAATTCTTTCCAAACAGTTGTGATGAAATCGCTTTGTAAGTGCTGTTTGGCTTCATGAAAGAAATTTCAGATGTTCAAAAAGAAAATGGAATTGGGCTTGACAATTTATATTTCGTAATAGGTAGTATGATTTTGGTGCTTAGTTACGATTGTAGTGATCCCATGCTGATGTTTTTTTCCTTTTATATCTGCCTCCCATGGTGATGGTGATGTTTGCTATTGCTAAGCACAAATTGGAGCCAATTCTTGTATGGTGAGAGAAATCGACCTCTCCTACAAAGTGCACCAATGAGTAAGATCCTTTAGTTGTGGTGGTGGAACCACTTCTATAAACTAGTAGTTGGATTTTCTGTGGCCCATTCTATTTCTATCCCATGGATAACTCGAGAAGTTGGCCACGGAGAGTGTACATAAGTGAACAAATAAGAGTCAAAGATGTTACTAAGTGCTCCCTTAAAAACATCTCTGGCCCTTACCCATTTTTTACCTAAAAATCTGAGTAAAGGCTGCATTTGGTTTGAACATCTTCAGTTCTTTACTTAGATTTTAAATCCTAACCATTGTACACTCTCTCTCTCTCTCTCTCTCTCTCTCTCTCTCCCCCCCCCCCCCAAATAAAAGACTAATTTACCCATACAATCAAAAGAAACATCAATAGCCGTAATCTATCGATCAAAGAAAAACTAAAATGTCATATTTTATTTAGCCACTATTTACTACTTGAGATGAGAAATATTTTCTATATACTTTCTTAACCTAATATTAGAACGTTCAATTGAATAGGCAATATACAGTCCGATCGGTTACATAAAGGATGCTCGTGTCTAGGTGATGGCGGTTTGGATACTATCAAATTTTGTGATGAAATTTTCTTACAAGCGCCGCTGGGCTTTCTTGAATGAAATGTCTGATAAAAAAAAAAGAAGAGTTATAGTATTTCTATGACCGCTGAGTAAATTTCTTTAGTTTTACTCCCAAGAAAGACAAAGACAACGACAAGAAATTAAATGGAGACAATTTCATATAATACGAGTATAAATGAGATCAAGATGTTTACTACTTGGAGATTGTAAAAGAAGATATAACTTGGTACTATAAATTTACAGCTAATTACATTTCACAAAGAACAGACAAACAGAAACAGCCTAAGAACTTTGACATTGGTAAAATGAATGCCATCTGAACAAAAAGCAGCTTCACAATGTTTGCATGGAAGCCTTCTGAGGTAGAAGAAGAGGATAAATATATGTAATAGGTTCATCTGGGGGGACAGCATCCACCTGGGAAAAATTGAAGCATCACATAAGCACCCGGGTATAACCATCATATAGACGAAAACTTTATCGGAAAATGAAAAACAATTCGAGAGAGTAAGTAATGGGGTTGTTAAGCCATACTAGATACGTTAGGTCCTCAGCCTTTTATGAGCTTGACCGGAGTCATCATAGCTGCTCCCAAGCCCATGGACTGCCCTCAACTGATTGCCAGGAGAATGGTTCTGAGGATCCTGTATGCACAATGAAATTCTTGACAAGATTTTTAAGAAAATAAAATCTTTAAGTTCTATACGTGTTTCAAGTACGAGAAATGTTTAGGCACTACCCTTTTTTACAAGTCATGTAAATTTACAAAATTGTCCTTCCAAGTGTGAAAAGTGAAAATGCGAAAGGACAATGTCCTGAATTCACATGTACAAACATTGAAGAAAATGAGCGCCAACATAATAATAAATAAAAAAGGACACATTTACATGCATATGTCTATTTTTCCCTCCACATGGTCATCTAAGTAGTGGGATAAGGGCCTTCTCATGATAAGACAAACGCCTTGACTTATAGATGAGGCCTAAAAAAAAAATATTGGAGATTTTAGAGATACCTTTTCACCAAATGTAGTAGTCGGTCCAGTATTTGCTCGTTTTCCAACATCAAGCTGCACTGAGATGCTGGCCTGTGACAAATCCACTCCTGAAGATTGCAGTGCTTGAGTCAAGGTATTCAATAACCTGTTCAACAAAACCCAAAAACAGGAAATGAGAAGATCTTTTCTTTTAAAACAAAAATTATGTGAATTTCCTGCGCTAGAAGGTATACATCGTAATATGAAGCACATATTCTCAGGGAAAGGAGTTTTGAGTTGTGCACGTAGTTAGGAAAAAAGGCAATAAAATTCCAAATACTCCAAGAAAACACCAAAGATCTACCAGTCCAAAGTCACTACAGGTGGATCATGAAGTGCAATCCCTATAACTAGCAACTAGCAAGGAGAAGAGCATTTGGATCAACAATTCCTTCCACAGCACAAAGGGAGATAGGAGCTATCCATCCCAAATAGCATATATTTGGAGTTCAATCTGAAATCCTATTTTCTTGCAAGACATGTTCAGATAAGGGAAAACTCCAGAGATTGCTTCAGGTTGCCCCGCTCTGTGGTTGGCCTTTCTACTTGACTAAGTATTCCGCTGCCTAAAAAAACTGGGAATAGCTAATAAACAGAAGGATATCAGCTAGACATTTAGGGTGGCCAAATAACAAATTCACCAATGTTCCCTAAAATTCACAAATTGTGAACTGAGCAGCACAAACCATTTTTTTAAGCAATATGGATAAACAAAGAGATGCATTTTCTAGAATAACATAACAGTTGCAGATGAATTTGTCCCCCCAAAGCCAAAATCTTCACAAACAAAGACTTCAATCGGCGAAACACGAACTCCAAGGAACTTAATCTAGGTGCTTTTAGTGCTTACCCTTGGGAGTAGGCATTCGAAAAGCTAGCTTCAGCACTTCCAACTTTGAGCTCTTCCTGCTCACCAAGAGCATAGCTTGTAACAGCATTCTCAGTTGTAGATTGTCTAACCTGCCAAAATTGCAATTGGGACTGGGAAGCCAACTGCCCAGAATAAGAAACAGACGTTTGATGAGCTTGTGTATGCATATCCTCAAGAACACCAGATTGCAATGGTATTTGACTTGGAGTTGCTTGATTCGATGCCATAGGGGGATGATTTAATGCATCATATGCATCAGCCTCTCCCAAGTCAGATTCTGCTGAGTTACGTGCATTAGAGAGCATGGCTGGCATGACAACAGTATTATCTTCCTGACCAGATCCATTCCTCATGAGTTGCGATGGATCCATAAAACTTTCTACAGGCGCAGAATTGCTTTTCTGCACGCAAACACATGATACATGAGAGAAAGTCCACGCCCTTTGTTATAACTCGTCTTGTTCGAATTAGCACATAAAAATTCAACCTACAACCAAGAGGAAGTGAAATCCCTTTTGAAAGATCAAAAGCTAACATAAAATATCATCGACCGAGAACCAGACCCCATAAGTAATTAGGTTATCAGAAACAACCATATGAATAAGAAAGAGAGGTCAACGGATATGCGTATCCTAAAAGTGAATTTCCCATAATGAACTTTAGGTTGCAAATAGCCACAAAGTACTTAAAGAAAGATGGAAGACGAAGACGTCATCGGTATCTGTGTCAACACAAGTATTTGGCATAATAGAAAAACATTGCTACGGCCCCAAAGTACTTATAGCTCAGAAATGCAGAAGCACCCATATTCGTGAACCAGAAATACATCTTCTAGCTAGATGTAATCATTCAGCTGCAATAAAGGTAAGACTTGGTTAGTTGAACTGTCCAAGCTTCCACACACTCAAGGACCAAAGATTAGAGCCCCCTAACAGCATCAAATACCAATACACCACTAAACAAAACTGCAGGGCAAGAATGGCAGGCCAAAGCATGGCATAGATCAAAACAGGATAAAGTACATATTAAGGGTAGCAGGAAAAAAGTACATATTAAGGGTTTGGGTTTACCCATGGCATCAACTTTGAGGGCACCTGAGTCCAACCTTGGTACGGCCCTTCATACAACTGTAACTTCTCCTGTAAAAACTGGACGTACTCAATAACCTGCATATAGATAACCATCCTTCAATTCATTTTACGGGTGAAATAAATTGGAAAATCAACAGAATCATAGACAGAGATCAAAAGAAGTGGTGGACAGTGGACCTCCAATAAAAGTGAAGCTTTGTCTCTCTTCTGATCATTTTGAGGTAGGAGATCCTTCAACATCTGAAATCTGGACATCAAACTAATAAGCCCCGAGCACAACTAAGTTACACAAATATTGCACACAAGAAAGAGCTAGATGTATTCAATCGTTCTTTGCAGGATACAATCACCAGAGTTACTAACGAGGGGATCAACACAGAATTCAAGTGAAGGTTTGTGTAAACATGGCCATAAATGATATCTAACCAACTAAGTTCACAAATACTGCATAAATAGAGCAAAACGCAGGGGTTAGGCCTTTAAGTAATTTGACCCTCACGAGTCATGTTGATTCCAATCATCTAGAATCACTAGAGAAAAAGTTGGTAAATCACCCTGCAACTATTAATTTGAAGATCAACTCACAAAATCGTGGGATCATAGTAGTCCTTCAACCATTCCATTTTAGAATGGCTTCTGTTGCATAATAAATAATTTTGTTATGGTGCTAGAACGTTCATGACACCAATAACTTTTTTTCCCAAAATCTGGGCATTTGGCCATACACCTCCCTATGCCACCTTCTCTCTAGCCCATAAATCACTACCTCTCTTCAAATCTCTCACTATCCTTCACACACCTCACCCCATCGAAGTCCAAATTCTGACCAACAAGGAACACTCTAGTATATTTCCAAAAGGACTAACCCAAACTTTCCCAACATTTTGGGATTACAAGTTTGTCAAGAATAGCAGGCAAATACTAGTCCACCCAGGGAGTACATGTTTTCTAGCAGCCAATGAAACCCAGCATCGTATGCAAATCACTAAAGAATATTCCAACAAAGGAACACCATATCCTACAGCTCAAACATGTAACCAGTAAACATACTATACCAACATCCATAAACCCAAGGGGTTAGCCTGGTGGTCAAGGCCTAGGACTGCGGGGTTTGCTCTCAGGTACGAGACCTCGCATGTGCTATCAACTCCTTTGGGGCCATATGGAGTAATTGCTCCGGCTTTAATTGGGCTCCCCGCAAGTGGGTGGTGGGATTGGCCCCAATGAATAGTCAAGGGGAGCGTAAGCTGGCCCGGACACGTGAGTTATCAAAAAAATACTATTCCAACAACCATAACTGCTATTCTTACCAATTTACAAACGCATATCTACTGTCCAACTACTCAATCCCTAAACAAAACGTTTGGACAAATTATAAACCGAAGAGCACTCACAATCAACAAAATTGCACAACAGAAAAAAAGACTATATCGTACGTGCCTCTCGTTAATTTTGCACCTCCGACGCTGTTCCGTCTCGGAATGCTTGGACCGAGGCGCGTTGCCCTTCTGACCGGTGCCTTTTCCATCTGCTTTTGCTGTCGATCGCATATTAAATTTGGAAAAGTTAGAAAAATCAGTACCATATATAGCACGTAAATACACGAGTCTGTGCGAATAATCGGGAGATAAAAAGCGTTGGCCCTGGCGAAAACCTATATGAGAAGTAGCATCTGTTGTTCTGGAGACAAATTCCTCATCTTCGTCTTCTTCTTCCTCTTCGTGGTGGCTCTTCAGACTTCTCACCATTTCACCCGAGGTCCGATTCTTTTGCACTGATTATCTGAAATGAGAGAGAGAGAGAGAGAGAGATGGCCGGCGATGACGCTCCGGCGGCAAGTGGCCCAACTTCTCCGGTACGGGTCTGGAAAATAAGAAATCTGTGTAATTAAGGTGCATTGGAGCCCTAACGGGCTGCTCTCTTCATGTATCCATCCAGCAGGCCCAAACCCTTCTGGCCCGTTTAAAAAATATAAAACTAAAAATCTCAAGCCGGCCCACCCTAACTAAAAATCTCCACCACTTAATTTTTTACCTACATTTGAGTAAAAGTTTCGTTTGATATGGAGCACGCGGACGGACAAAGTTAAATCTAAGAATAAACTTGAATAAAAGTTTTTTTAATGGCATAGTTGTAAATTTCAGAGGGAGGCACCGCTAAAAATTTGAGTAAAGATTTAGTTCTCACCTAATTTTCGTGAAAAAATTGAGTAAAACTCTAATTTGGTATGAGTAAGGATTGGAGTTGCATTTTGGGTGTTTTTCACTCAAATTTGATTATCAGTTTAAATTTGAGTAAGGAGTGGAGATTGTCTTAGTAAAGGGTAATCCCAGTGCACGAGACTCCCGTCATTGCGTGGTCTGGAGAAGGATTGATATACGCAGCCTTACCTTTGCAAGCAAAGAGAATGTTTTCGCGACTCGAACCCATGACCTCCAGATCACAATATAGCCTACTGGAGGAGCGTGTTGTGCAGCCCCGTGCTGCACAACGTACTATGCAGGGCAAATTGATGTCGCTCCAATCTCACTTCGATGATCAGAATCGTTCACTTCGTAGAGCTCATCGTGTAGAACAAGTATACCAAAAATAAAATCAACTCGATTGGATATCATTAAATGTCTCATTTGAACATTATTATCTTGAAAGAATGAATCTGAAACACTAGATAAAATCCACTGTTTTTTTGATACACTAAATATCCACTGTTTTTTTTGGTACATAATAATTTCAAGATAATAATGTTCAGATGAGACACTTAATGATATCCGATCGAGTTGATTTTTGGTACACTTGTTCTACACAATGAGCTCAACGAAGTGAACGATTCCGATCATCAGAGCGAGACCGGAGCGACAACAACTTGCCGTGCATAGCACGGTATGCAGCACGGAGCTACACAACACTCTCCTCCGGTCCCAATATAGCAAAGCACAATTTGTATCTCTCAGATCAAGAATAAAAGGCAAAACACAGGCTTGTTTGTTTTGGGGTCTCAAAATTCCTGCGCACGGTCCCCAATAAATTTTCTCTATCTATTTTTCTCCACTCATTGCTCTTAAAAAAACCTCCCTTGAAAGTTGAAACCCAACCGAACAGTCCCTATCCTGCTATGACATTGTGTGATTTGACAGTAAACGGTGAACAATCTCCTTCAGCTACAATCCATTCTCTGCAAGTGATCCAGTGAGAGTGGATTAAAAAAAATTGATAACGAGACAAATTTCTCGCGTTCGTATGAGAAATGAAGGAAAATGAATTTTATGCCATACTAATAAGATACAACAAATTGGGTGACAAAAGAGTGAATAAATATTAGGGATGGCCATCTCGGCCGATCCGTCTATATCCGATCTGTTATCCGATTTTTCGGATATCGGAGCGAATTCGAATTTATTTTTCAAAAAAATTAGGAGATCGGATCGAATTCAAAGGTAAGTTTGTCCCCGCCCCAAATCCGATCCGCCCTGATATGTCCCCGAATTTTCGAAAATCTACATATATTTTTTAAAATAAAAAATCCGCCTCCAATCCTCCTTGATCTATAACCGAATACTCTTTTTTTTTTTTTTTTCAAATTCGGATATCCAAATCTCCTATCGGATCTCCGTTCTCCGTTCGGGGCGGAGATGGAGGACCGAAAATATATCCGATCAGGGATCGGGGCGGATTCGGAGGTCGGGTGGAAGGTACATATTTGGATTCGGATATGTCAATATCCACCTCCGATCCGCCCCGTTGCCATCCCTATGAACAATGAAGCAAAGAGAATTTCATTCGCAAATTGTTCCGTCATGAATCGGTACAAAAAACCGCTCTTCTTTGGGGAACATAATTTCCCTTTCTGTTTTTTCTTGTGGATAGTACACGAAACTCATTCCTGTACATAAGTTACATGATTTCATTTATGCTGCTCATTTTGCTCAACTGCACTTGTTGAAGCTCAGTCCGGCATGCCAGGCCAGCAGCATCTTCTCTAGAAAAAGACATGGTATCATCTTTGGAAAGGCGGCTCTGTTTTATCTTTGATATAGCCTGTGAAACTTCTGCGATTGAAGGCCGCCTTCTAGACGTTTTGCGCAAGCATTTGTGGGCAATGCTAGCTAGGTTCCTCACCTCTACGATCTTACAATCTCCAATTAGTCTATTGTCAAGAATTTCATCCACACCATCTGGACTCATACCCGCCTTCGAATCAAGAAGAGAAAAACAACATCAAGATTAATAACCCAATTCTGATAACAACCGCCCATAATACGGTGGATAAAGTGAGAAATGACAACGCGTTTGGAATTGAATGCACATTGCGTGGATATATATATACACACACACACACTTTTAAATTTACTCATATACGGAGACTATCCACCGAATGTTCGCATTACTATTGATAGAAAGAACAACAATTATGACACTATTAACAATGACAATAAAAGCTAAATTCCCACTGAAATCTGAAATTCGCCAAGAACGATTGCTATGAAGAGAAAAATGAAAAAAACTTACGAGATTGACGTATTCCATCAAGTTTTGCTGCGGGTGGATGGCTGTGATGAGCTCAAAGAGGATAATACCGAAACTGTAGATGTCACTCTTCGTCGTGAACTTGTTTGTGGTTATGTATTCAGGATCTATGTATCCGTATGTACCTTTAATGCCCGACTTTCTGCCATCTAAGGCCTCTTCCTTTGACAGTCCAAAATCAGCAACCTAGGGAGAGGGCAGATAGTGTATGTTAAGGCAAACAGAAGATCAGAAGATAGAAAAACAAGGAAAGCAAACAAAACCCTGCCGGGAGTAACAATCTTTAACAAGAAGCATGCAGCAATTATAACCCGATCTGGATTTCCATATCCATAACATTTGATTCCTTCTGTATCAAAATTGGCAGTCGTACATACTCAACAACTAGACACTTGGTGTTTGTAAGAAAAATTCGATCGCTAAAAGCTGGTCCTTAAAATCAGAATTAAAAAAAACATGAAATTGATGCTTCTTATAATCAACTTTTATGCAGAAGCTGTGTTTTTTGCCCAAAAGCAATAGCATGAGCTGTGGCAAACAACTGGCACGACTTATGAGAAGCCAGAAAGCAGAAGCTGCACTTAACTATAGCAAGCACAATCCAATGAGCATAAGATGTAATCAAAACTATCGCAATAGTACATTTGTATCTTATTAATTTATTCATGGAGTACACAATACATGACAGTTGACAGCCTTACCTTGGCTCTCATCAATCTGTCAAGCAATATGTTAGCTGACTTCAAATCCCTATGGATGACGGGGGGGACTGCCTGTTTCAGGAATTGTCATTACAAGGAAAGAATTAACAAGTGATTCGTATAGCAGGTACATTTTGACCACCTATTTAACATACCCCATCATGAAGATACGCAATTCCATGTGAAATATCAAGAGCAATTTCAAGCCGTACGTCCCAACTCAATACTTCTTCCTCTTGACCTAACCAAAGCAGGATAATATATTATTCTATCCAATATGAGAGAAGATACAAACACGGTTTGTTAATCATCGGAGGATCTGACAACTGTAATTTAGTCCAGCCATGTCCTTGACAAGCGGATCTGATACTGCATACTTTAAAAAGGGGCTCATGAACTTACTGTATAGGTGATCTGCTAGGCTTCCGTTTCTCATGAACTCATAAATTAACATGTGCTGGCCTTTGTCTACACAGTATCCTACCAAATTCACCAGATTCCGGTGATGCAGCCTACCAAGTAGAGATACCTACAAAAAGACATGGCTACACTAAATCAACCGCATAGTATGTATCAGGTAGCTATTTCTCCGTTCTTCTTAAAGTTTTGTTTCAGTATTTTTGTTCGTCTTCTCCGAATTTTAGTTAGATTCACGAATTAATCATTTGTCTTAACGAGAGGAGTCTAAAAAGTAAAAAATTATAACCAAAAGCAAAAAAAAGTTCGCTAAAGACAAAAAAAATAGCAAACAGATGATATTGTTTTATTTAGTGTTGTCTTACATGGACTTTTTAAACTTCGGTCCACCTTTTTAAATTTTTATTATTCCTCTTGTCAAGACGAATGATTAATCCCAAAAATTACGACAACAGTCTAAACAAAAAATTACAGAAAGTAAAAATACCCAAAAAAAACATCTGACCAAAAATTTAGGGAGAACAGGGTAGGAGCAAGTGAACAACTAGAAATCTGAAAATAATGAGGGAAAATCTTGAATAGGTCAGAGGATGCAACACATTCAATGAGGCAGAGAGTCCTTATTTACCCATGGGTTTCCAATTATCCAAGTTCTTTTTTTCCCCACAAGATTCCTATTTCCAAGTTAGCAGCATTAGAAAGATTTCCCACCGTAGCATAGCCAGTAAAGGTGATACCTTTTTAATCAATTAAATATCCATGCTCAGAAAATAATGCATCATATCTTTCTAATACTTAAATTGACAGTTGACACGGAACTAACAATTATATCATGACTGATCTAAAAGACTATGCTTCCTGTAAATATGATCTAGTTCAGCCTTTACCTCTGTTTGGAACTCTTTCTCCCCTTGCTTTGAATCAGAAGCCAGAACCTTCACGGCAACCACTTCACCTGTAGCCATTGAGGCTTTATAGACAGGACCAAAAGATCCCTGTCCCAAAATAGTGGTGAAGTTTTGCGTAGCTTTCTGAATATCCCTGGGAAAGTGCAAAGGTTTAGATCTGGCACAAGTAAATGTTCATAGCATGCCTATATAGTGGTATACAAATACAAATAAACATGTAGCTATAGATAGCACTCTACAAGCTAAATTAGTTTTAAGCAGTTATTTTTTACACAAATTTGTCATGTCATAAGCCATGTGGAGACAAGTGTCTACTTGGTCCCGTTCAGCTAAGATTCTTATTTTTGAAGTACTTATTTCTCATTTTACGAGACAGGTTATTCTCTCACAATACATCACCTTTAATTCAAAAAATAAGTGCCTATTTGTGTTAGTGGAACAACAAGAGAAGTACCAGAATGACCACTTCAATATTAAGAAAAGGCGCAAAACAATGAACATTTCCTCGACTGGCTAGACTCCGGCATGTGCATGATCTAGAAATTGAAGGAGAGCCCAACATGAAATAAAGTTTTGGCACAGAAGTCACCAAACAATCTCTCAGTTTTTAACTCTGAACCCATTAACATGTTCAAAAAGACGAAGCTATATATCCTAGACAAGTCTTTTGTTGTCGAAGAACTGGTTGTACAAGAACTGCTTGGTAGCCTACAATATGAAAGTACGGCCCTAATAAGACCACCTGTGGAGTCCAGCAACCTCATCCACAATTGAGTGATAGAACATCGTCAAGTTATGCTTCTGTGAAGGGTCAGTGACATTAGATTAATGAAAAGATGATGGTTCATCCCAAAAGTAAAAAACTGGTGAGATGTTTCCTTTCAGTGGACCTCACCCAAAAGCACTTGCCAAGGACATACCATTTGGGTTCATTGCTATTACTTTGATATCCAACTATCCAAGAGCACCCGTGCAAACTCCTATATGGGAGGGGGTTGATATAGCAAGACCAAAAGTGGTTTCTACTTTAATTGTTTTCTTGATGAAATATAATGGCTTTTTTGTTCACATCAGATTGACAATTTATCTATACCGAGTATAAGTAGAACAAAAGATTTGAGAAGATAACTTAGCAGCTTACAGTCAATTCTAGGTAATCTTCTGTTCGTAATGCTTCGTAGAAGTTCTCTACAAGTTCTGGAGTATACTGCTACATATATTGCCCGGAATATGCGTTAAAGATAATATTTTGAAGCTATTCTACAACCCAATTAATTGGATATGATGGAAATTCCAATGCATGAGAAAACTGAGAAACTGCAGCCTTGCAAACTTATAGAAGTCAACATGCTCTTGGATTGCATAAAGACTGGATGTAATCACACCTCATAACCGAAGGTTGGACAGAAGAATAACATAAAGGCATAAACTAATTCATCCTACGGTATTCTTATGTCATGTTCAAGAGTCTTGTTCAGCTCAAAAGAACAAACTGATATATAGGGTCTTGAGAGAACTAATTGTTGCCCCTTTTCATTCGGTCAGCGGAGCCCAGTCAGCCACATCTTTTGCAAAATAAAAAACCGACCGTACAAACAAATTGTACAAATGCTAAGACTAATGATACAAAACAGCAATTTTTCTTTCCTTCCACGTTTTAATGTTAAAGTGGGCAATGTCATAGTTCAGCAGGCAAAATTTAAAAAATTTGTTGTGGCACCCAAAAATATTCCATGCAGTTCAAGCAAAGGAAGAAGATTCTAGAAACGTAATAAATAATGCAAGTTGAATATGGTTTCCAAAAAGATTAAAAAGTGCAGGATATGACATACTTGTACAAGTATCTTGGTATGCCAGATGCTGAAGCCAACCCATCTTTACCACGGTAGCTCCACCAAGAGAAGTGAGAACCTTTGGGAAGATAATCTGATCCCGTAACATATTCAGAATCTGAGAGACTTGCACTAGAGTCAATGCTTGAACCCAGGCCATTTGTCCGTATTGGAAGAATCATTCCACTATGGTCATTGTTAGCATTTTGCAAAGGAGAACGTTTTTTGAACCAGCATATCCCCAAAAAAGCTAGAACTGCTATCAAAATGCCAAGAGCCACACCAACGGAGATGCCAATAACAACCAATTCACCTTTATGAGCCATTCTTTGATCTTTTTAGGAACTCAGGCAACGAGAACATCTTGGAGGAAAATGCTGCAGGCTAACTGCTTTCACAAAACAAGCACAGATACTGTCTGAAGACACCAATTAATAAAAAAGAAAAGGAGACAAATTAAGGAACGAGAAACATGTCTAACACATGTTGAGCAAAAACTCCTAGCAAGAAACACTGTTGTTGTTGTTGATATAATAAGAAAAGTATACTTTCACGTGTGGCAGTATTTGAAAAGAAGAAGATATGATAGGAGTAGTTCTTGATGCAAACATAGATATTGTGGTGGGCTATGTAGCACGGACACGACACTACACCAACACCCCGACACGTAAATTTTCAGAAAATGGGGGACACGACCGGGAAAGGCTTGATTTGAGCAGTTTTTATTTGAATCGTTTAATAAAAAACTGTTCGAAACTGTTTGGATCAAGCCCTTCCCGGTCATTTTTTTTGCTGATTTCTCATGGATATCCTTAAAATCACGTTCTGATCACATTGAGCGGCTTGGATCATCAAAATTTGATCGGGAACTATGAGGTGTTTTTTTAGGTGTTTATTTGGGTGTCCCCAAAACCGTCCCGATATATATATATATATATATATATCAAGAATAAAAAAAATTCAAACAAGATAAAAGTTAATAATATTATATCCATATAGCCTTGTTTTCACCTTTGCAGTACATAGTTTTCCAAGTCATTACATCTATTATCTATACCTTGCAACAAAAAGTGTCCCAAAAGTGTCCGAAAGTGTATGTCAAAAGTGTCTGGAAAGTGTCCCCGAAGTGTCCGAAAGTGTCTATCAAGTGTCAGACTCCAAATATTGCCCAAAATAACAGGACAAGAAGTGTCCGACAAGTGTCAGCCGCGTGTCGGTGTCCGACACGTGTCCGACACCGGTACGTCACCCCTGGTGGAGTGTCGGTGCTACATAGGTGGTGGGACATGGTTACTACCAAAACTATCTTTTAACTTGGTCAATTGCAGGTGATAACAAATATAAAACTACCATAAACCCACCAGACAATATGTGCAAGAGGACGTGTTAACAGATTTAAGAAGTTTTTGTAATGGGATTTGATTAGTGTTGAGTCAGTTGACAGTTTCAAGATGACGATAGTCGGGAATGTATTTTAATGAGCTAGGTAGACTCAGAGTATGAGAGTATGAAGGCAGAAGAATTGGCATCAAGAGATGAAAATATGTCTCTTTACATGTTTCATTCTTTCAGGACACATTTATGCTAAAGAGCACAGTTATGTTGTTTCCAATTACAAAAGAAGAGATGGGGGAGATGAAGCAGCTCACATTAAAGATTTTTATCATCTAATTAACTTTATGGTCTCTGCTATTAATGTTGTTGACATGTTGTCACAATTTCGGAAACAAACAGATGCAAACATCAAAACTCAAAACCAATTGATATCTAAGTAAGACCCTGACACTTTAACGGTCACAGGAGCTCAGCAAAAGGGGTAGCAAAAGGTGTGAGATTTAGGTTCACCACTCTTTGTCAAATACCCAGGATCACCAATGTAGACTTCCGAAACAGAACGTTGTGTTACAGAACTACAGTTCAAATAGAGAAGGCAACCTTATATAGGGTGCTTTTATAAAAACAACTTAATTCTTTTTCAGTTGGATTTGGTTCATTTTGGTACTGGTACACTCATTGCTCAACACAGGGTAGGGTACGATTGGTTTCATTCGGAGTAGCAACTAGAAAAGAAACAACACAACAATCAGGTTTCGACTAATCAGACTTTTTTCAGAGCCAACGGCCATGAACCTCCATTAATACCCATGTCTTAGGGTGAGTTTCTTGTAAAAAGTTTGTCTATACCTTATGGGCTTTAGACAAGTTGTTTCCGCTATTTGGACTTTTAGTTGATGTACGTGAGGAGAATGACCTATGTTAAGATCCATGTTTTTGCGGGCTTCAGCCTGTTTAGACCGTTTAGACAACGAGGGAAACTCAGCCTAGCCTGAGTATTATTAAAAGGGCATATCCTTAAAACGTTAATGACAAGAGAACCATAACAAACCACAAACCCAACAAGAGAACATAAGAAACAATAATTAGATATCAAAACCAACAAAAGAGAACCATGTAGCAAAATTCCCAGAACCAACTAGCAGTCTAGCACAATGGAGCTTAATGATCAGCTAACAATCAAAGTGGATACATGGATTGACCTAAACCTCAAAATTTCAACACTCAAAAACCTAAAGGAACATGCTATAAACCCAGAAAAAGTAAACTTCCACAAGAATACAATACCTGAAAAAAGATAACTATCTGAACTGAAAAAAAGTGCCCATGAATCTTGATCAACAGCCATACCTTACCAGCCGTGTAGCCAATGGATTGATGTTGAATTTCTGGGTGTGTAAGAGCTGTTTCGTTGTGTTGACTGGGTAAATGACGGAAGACGGTCATAAAGAAAAAGGGTCTGTGGACTTTTGATGGAAGAAACGGTCTCGAGAGAGAGATGAACACTTAGCTGGAGTAGATGGAATAACAAAAGCACCACCCATGGAGCATCTCCGACCCATGCTTCATTTTTTTATTTTAGAGGTAAAACATTCTCCAATTCTATCCTTTGAAACTTTTCCTCCGACCCATATTTTATTTCTTTATTTTGGAGAAAAAATATTATTTAATTCATCCTCTAAAATTTTTCTTCATTTGGGAGGATGAATTTTGATCATCTAAATATAAAGGATAAATAAAAAAAATAGAGGATCTTCTCCAAATATGTGTTGAAATTGAGAAATAAAGTGTTAGGTTGGAGTTGAGATAAATAGTATGATCCTCTAAATCTACTTTTTAAATAAAATAAATTAATTTGATCATCTCAAATAGAGATTTGGATGGTGTTGGATTGGAGATGTTGGCTTTAGTGAAAAAAAAAAGATGCTCCTCTCCTGTTCATAAAAGATCACTTCAGTTTTGCAATTTCATGGCCCATTCCAGATTTATTTACTTACGGTATTATTAATCTGCTAAGTAACTCAGATTAAATTTTGGTGATCGAAACCTTTGACTTTTTAGAACTCGTCAACAAATTCAAGGGAAACAAACACGTTGATGGGACATCGAACCATACAATTTAAAAATATAAGAGTACCTATTGAATTAGTAAGAAAACAAACCGATACCCCTGACCTCAATCTATATAGTTTATATATTTGCATATTCTAATAATTATTTACAATCGATCAATGCGATGACCGACACAGATTACATTAGCAATGAGCTCTATAAAGCAGACAGTTCTGATCACCAAAATTGGTTCGAAATAAGCCCTGGAATTTAAAAAAAAAAATAATAATTGAACTCTGGAAATGGGTATTTGATGGGCCTGCTATGAAAAGCAAGCCTTGTTGGCTTTACAGACCATACTAAAATTTTATTCTGTTATATTTAGAATATTGGTGATGACAGCATTTTATGACTTTATCTCAACTAATTTTTTACATTTCTCTGCGTTCTCATGAACTTAACATAAATATGATAATTTTGTTCTTATTTGAATTTTTTTCTCATTTGTTAGTTTTGCGCCAAAATTTTGACGGCTATTGATTCGTCTCGACGAGAGAAATCGAAAAAGTAAGATTTCTTTACTTTTACCCATGTATTTTGAGAAATAACCATTTTTTAGAACAAAAAGATTGACTTTTTGCACTAAAAAATAGTTATTTCTTAAAATACTTGGGTAAAATTGAAATTTTTTTACTTTTCCAATTTGTCTTCTCAAGATGAATCAATAACTCACAAAAGTTTAACGCAAAATTAACAATGAGGGAAAAAAAAAATCAAAGAAGGACAATTTTTCAGATTTAAGTTAAGTCCATAAGAACACAATCAGTAGTATAAAATTAATACAGTATTTTGTAAGCCAACATAATTTTTTCATTCTACACCATAATCCGTGACTACTTTGTGTGGCAATAGTTTTCTTGATACCCAGAATCTTGTTTGCTTGTAGCGCTGCATGAAAACTGTTAACCAACAAACTACTCCACCCATGTGCGTCAAATGTCAATTTGAAATTTGAAAAGATTTGCATAAGTTGGTTGGGTGGGAAAGTTTTCAATACACACCCCTTTAAGGTGTGTACCATATGCACCTATTGTGTGGTTCATATTGTGCCACCTCATAAAAAAATTACTTGTAGGACCGATCATTCATAACATTTTATTTCGTATCGTAACTTTTATACTAAAAATTCGTAACTTTTCATCATATGATTCGTAACTTTTGAGTAATACATTCATAACATTTTGGGAATCATAACATTTTAGTGTGTTTCAATGAAGGTGCATATGATACACACCCAAATAAAGGGTGTGTATTGTAGCACTTCCCTGGTTGGGTTTAAATGTCAATAAATTTGTTTGGTGTACCGCGAATTTACTACTTTGGCTCGATCATGGTCGGAGCCAGGCGTTGGGGGGGAGGGGGCGCGAAGGCTCCAATCCTAATCAAGAAATTGAAAGGGTGAAAGGGAGCGACCAACGTAGCAACAATCCCCCTTAGAGATGTCCATAGAGGCTTCCTACCCGCTGTAGAATGTCTGGTTCGAGCCTTAGCTATTGTTCGAGAGGACAGACCGTCACCACAGCACCACCTATGTACAAGTGAGTATAAGTGTTTACCCCCACACCCTCTTATCACTGGCAAGACTCAAAATTGAGTCTCACCTGAAGATGAAGGACACCCTGCCCATTAGGCTACCACCTCGGCGCGTGGAAATCACTACCCTTAAAGTGTACATGAACTGCTCAGATGCACTGCACAATACATCTGAGCCGTTTATGTACACTTTAAAGGTATTTTCTTTGCTCATTGTCTTTGCACCTAGCATTTCTCATAAAAAAACTAGGCAATCAGTATAAAAAAGTAAGATTGGATATGCCTCTCTACAAATCGCCCATTTTAAGAGCAGGAATCCCCCCTTGATCTCCACCACAGTAGCCGAAGAATGTTGGAAATTGTCCCTCATCGGTTAATTATCTCTTCCAAAATTAGTATACAAACATGAGCGGTCTTTCCATTCATTGTCAATTGGATTTGAGGTGGATGCTTTAACATAGTATCAGAGCTAGGTTTTTGAGAGCTTTAATTTCCCCTTAATTTGTTTGTGCCATAGTTGCACTTTGTTTTGTTGCGATCCATGTGTTCCGGATCATTTGTTGACCTCTTCACGTGCGATTCGGGGATCGCACGTGAGGGGGAGTGTTGGAAAATTGTCCCACCTCGGTTAATTGTTTCCTCCGAAACTAGTACATACGAGCATATGCGGCCTCTTCGGTCGTTGCCACCTGATACTCGTCCTCCCCAGCTTTATGATCTCTGACCCAAGCAGCTGCTCCATTACCAGACTTCTTCATGTCCCACGCATGACCGTCTATGACAAAAGACTATGCATCTCCATTGATCGCATTAACAGGACTTTCTGAAAAACTAAACCTGACCTGACCCCTCCCCCACCACCCCTCCCCCCCCCCCCCCCGCTTCAATTCTTTGGGGACAATCACAAGCAAGGAGTTGAATCCTAAAGGCCTCATTTTATTCGGGGACTGTAACAGATAGGATTAAGAGTAATTTTCGGGATGAGTAGTTCTGGATTATTTGTCTTGACAAGAATTTTAGTCCGGAATCCCATGTTTGATACTTGCAGGATCAATTTTGGAATATCCCATTTGTAGGCCAAATTCCATGTTTGGTTCTCTCTCAAATTTTCGCGATTAATTTCAGGACTAAACAAGTTTGGTATTAGTAATCCGGAAGGTATTTGAGTGAACCAAACACGTGAAAACGCGGAATTAGGCGCAGGTTGTCCAATCCCAGCCGCCTAATAGGCCCAAGAGAGATCGCCATCACAACTCCATTTAGGAGATTAGCTGAGATTAGTTAGTGTCGATTAAATTGGGTTTAATGAACGGTTGAGAGTTCTTAACAACTTTTTAATGAACACTAATGACAATGTACTCCACTCCACGGCTATGATGAGAAAAAGGCCCGGGCATCCTATCTTAATTCACCTCATAAGCGTGCGCAAGCGTGAGCGAAACCAGGAGCAATGGCTTAAATTAAGCGTCTTTCAAAACTACCTCAGACTACTAAAATTCGTGAGAACAAGCACTAGCAGGAGTTC
>CM033790.1:28787089-28812092 GCA_019656835.1 Rhododendron ovatum | reverse complement strand
TGAGGTACATAGTACTGATGAAGATAAACAATCACTCTGGATGGAGGGGTTGGTAAAAAAAAATCATTGAGAAACTGTTAAGTTATGGGTTTGCATGTAATTAGTTGTAATTTACATTTAATCTCTTATGTAAGTAGATTAGAAGATAAAGTACTACGGTGTAATTACTATTTACATTTGTATAAGTACAACGTAATGAGAAAATAACCCTAACTTTTGGGTCTCAATTCTGGCGTCCAATTTTACATGGTATCAAAGCTTCACGACCTGGGCACCAGATCTTCTTTTTCTTTGTTCGTTGATCTTCTCCTTGTTAATCAACGAAAGGCTCGGAACAGTCATCGTCAGTCATCCTCTTGCCTCTAACAACGTCAAAGCTTAAAGCCCAGTAGTCACGAATCACCAGCGACCCCACCTGGACTCTCGCCGGTCACCGGCGACCCATTCAGGACGCTCGCCGACTACAGGCAACCTCCGGCGAACTCCGGCGAACCCAGGTTGTACTCGTTTGAGGTCTTTCTACCTCCGGTTGGACTCGTATTGGGTGTTTTCTGGTGCCGATTGGGTATTTTTTCTGCTGCCTATTACTTCCAAGATCTGGTATGTGCTCGTTTTTTATGTTTGCTGCTGTTGATCATCTCTATAAGCTTCCGCTACCTCCGAGGTCCCTATAAAGTGACTGGACTTGGTTATCCGAGGTCCCTTTTTTAAGCCTGTGGTTAGTTTACTTGTAACCCACTATTTACGGGGCATTTGCTGCACTTGAATAGTGATTCTGGCTTCTTTCTGACCGTACAACGTCTGTTGCGCACTGTTTCGGTATTATTTGACATTACCCTATTGATCTTACTGTTGGAGGATTATTTTTTCTGGGTTTGTTGCAATGTCGGAGGATAAACAAAAGGCTTCCGCTAGTACAAATGATGAGTTGAGTCGTGTAGGAACCCTAGATAATTTCTCTCTGGATATTTGTCATATTAAGTTGGATGGTACCAACTATCTGAGTTGGTCTCGTACTTTTACCTTGGCTATCGAAGCCAAAGGGATGTCAGAGTTCATTGAGAGCCCTGTTACTCCACCTGTTGAGGCGGTTGAACTCAAGAAGTTTAAATCTCGAAATCATTAGTCATGACTTGGTTGTTTAACTCTATGAGAGCTGATATTCGTCATACTTTCCTGCTGCTTGATACTCCACATCAGATTTGGACTACTACCGTCCAAATCTATTCTCAGCAAGGTAATGATGCACAGTATTTGAGTTGAGGAAGAGGCTCCGTACATTGGAGCAAAATCATCGTTCTGTTGCTGTGTATTTTGCTGACTTAAGTGGAGCTTGGGGGAATTTGATTACTATCAGGGTTTTCAAGCTGTTTGTGCTGTGGATGCTGCTAATTGGCTCAAAAGGATGGAGAAAGAGCGCATTTATGATTTCCTTGCTGGTCTTGATTTGGAGCTTGATTCGATTAGAGTGCAGGTGTTGGGTCGTGTTCCGTTTCCATCCTTGGGAGAGGCCTATTCTATTGTTCAGCAGGAGGAGAGTAGGAGGGGTGCTATGTTGCACTCTCCAATTTTTGATCGTTCTGCCCTGGTTGCTACTCCTCAGGGTCATTTTGGTTCTGATAGTGGGCCTATTTTTCAAGGTGGCAAGTCTCAGTCTGGTACTAGCAATGGGCCTCCTGATCGTGCGTCACTCCAGTGTGATTATTGCCATAACATAGGTCATACCAGGGATTTTTGTTGGAAGCTACATGGCAAGCCCTCTCGTGGGGCGGGGGTGGACGCGGTGGCCATGGTCGTGGTCCAGTGCGTTCTCGGGCCCAGGCCCATGTTTCGGAGTCTACATCTGATCATATTGGTGGTTTTCTCAGGGGGAGATACAAACTCTCAGGCGCCTTATGGCTCGGGCTGATTCTCCATCTACTATAGCTTCCTCTTCCACAGCAGCTCCTACTTCATCCTATTTTGCTCACACAGGTATCCCGGCTAGTGCATTTACTGCCTCTTCTGCTATTCCTTGGATTATAGATTCTGGTGCCTCAGATCATATGACTGGGTGTTCCTCTGTGTTTGATTCTTACTCTACTTGTTCTGGTAAGGATAAGGTCCGAATAGCAGATGGGTCATTCTCTGCTATCTCAGGGAAGGGTTCCGTTCGCTATTCTCCCTCTATTTCTTCTCTTCAGTTTTACATATTCCCAACTTTGCCACTAATCTTATGTCTGTTAGTAGCCTTACTCGTTCTGCAAATTGTTCCGTGACCTTTTTTCCTACTCATTGTGTCTTTCAGGAACTGGATACGGGGAAGGTGATTGGCAGTGGTAAATCACATGGTGGCCTCTATTTTTTGGAGTCTGCACCTCGTCCACCCATGTCATGTGGTCTTGCTCTGCAAGCAGATACGGGTCCAGCTCTTACTATGTTACATCAGTGGCACCGTAGATTGGGTCATCCCTCCTTTGGAATTTTAGAGAAACTTTTTCCTAATTTAATAAAGCATTGTCCTAGGAGTCAGTTTTTTTGTGAAGCTGTGACTTGGAAACATAAACATTCATCTTATGCACCTATTAATAAACGGAGTGCGTCTCCTTTTACATTATCCATTCTGATGTTTGGGGTCCTTCCCCTGTTACCTCTCTTAAAGGTTTTCGATGGTTTGTCACTTTTATTGACTGTTATTCTCGTGTTACTTGGGTGTATTTACTTAAGTCAAAAAGTGACGTCTTTTCTTGTTTTAAATCTTTTTATGCCATGGTACGCACTCAATTTGATACGAATATTAAAATTCTCCGTAGTGACAATGGAACTAAGTATATAGATACGAATTTTAGGGCATTCCTAGAAGAAAATGGCATTCTTTATCAGACGACT
Organism: Rhododendron ovatum; assembly: GCA_019656835.1. Taxonomy (NCBI): domain Eukaryota; kingdom Viridiplantae; phylum Streptophyta; class Magnoliopsida; order Ericales; family Ericaceae; genus Rhododendron; species Rhododendron ovatum. The sequence continues at coordinate 28,809,224 of CM033790.1, read as the reverse complement.
TGTGTTGACACTCCACAACAAAATGGAGTTGCTGAACGCAAGAATCGTCATCTTGCTGAGGTAGCTCGCTCTCTTTTATTCACCATGAATGTTCCCAAATTTTTTTGGGGAGAGGCGATTTTGACTGCTACTTATCTTATCAACCGTATGCCATCTAGTGTTCTCCAGTTCAAAACTCCTATTGAGTGTCTTCCTCACAGTTCTCGTGTCACCACTCTCCCACCGCGGGTGTTTGGTTGTGTGTGTTTTGTTCATGCCCCTCATCCCTCTGGGGGCAAGTTAGGTCCTAAAGCCCATAAGTGTGTCTTTATTGGGTACTCTCCTACCCAGAAGGGCTATAAATGTTATGATCCTCACTCTCGAAAATTTTATGTCTCTATGGATGTTACTTTTTGGGAAACAGAGTCTTTTTACTCTTCCTCCACTCTATCTCTTCAGGGGGAGCATCGCAGGAAGAGATGAGGGAGGAAGAGATGTTTACCTCTTTTTATAATCATGGTGAGGGGGAGAGAAACAATTTAGAGAGAACCAATATCTGCTGAAGAGCAACTCATGACATTGGTGACAATATTGAGGAACTACCACAACGGCTGAAAGGGTCTAACTTAAAGACCTACATTAGACAGAAGAAAGGAAAGTCCTCATGTGTAATACCACCTTGTCAATTACAATCCCCTGCTCCAGTTCCGGATTCCTCAGCTGACTTATCTGGTAATGAATCTTCTCCTATTGAACCTCCCTTTATTGAGTCTGATAATCTTCCTATTGCTCTTCGGAAAGGTGTTAGGTCATGTACTCAACATCCATCTCTCAATTTGTCTCTTATGATCGTTTATCTCCTTCGTACCATGCCTTTGTTTCGTCTCTTTCTTCTATATGTATTCCACAGAATTGGCAGGATGCATTCATAATACCTAAGTGGAAAGGAGCTATGGTAGAAGAGATGACAGCTTTGAAAAAGAATGGCACTTGGGAGCTAGTATCACTTCCAGGAGGAAAGAAATCAGTAGGATGCAAGTGGGTTTTCACTGTTAAGCAGAATGCTGATGGTACAGTTGAGAGATACAAGGCGAGACTTGTTGCCAAGGGTTTTACTCAAACCTATGGTATTGACTATGAGGAGACGTTTGCACCAGTAGCAAAGATGAACACTGTGCGAGCTCTGCTTTCTTGTGCTGCCAATTTGAATTGGCCCCTTCACCAGTTTGATGTGAAAAATGCATTCCTCCATGGTGAGTTAGAAGGGGGTATATGGATACCACCAGGTTTCTCTTCCTCTGAGGCTGAAGGGAAGGTGTGTAGATTGAAGAAGGCCCTATATGGGCTGAAGCAATCACCTAGAGCGTGGTTTGGCAGATTTTCCAAGGCTATGTTGGGTTTGGATACAAACAGAGCCATGCAGATCATACTATGTTCATCAAGGGAGGTGGTAAGATTGCTGTCCTTATTGTGTATGTTGATGATATAATAATGACAGGCAATGATGTGAATGAAATTCTTAATCTCAAATCTAGTCTGGCTCAAGAATTCGAGATTAAGGATTTGGGATCACTAAGATACTTTCTTGGCATGGAAGTGGCAAGGTCTGATAGAGGTATTTTTATCTCCCAACGGAAGTATATACTTGATCTTTTGGAAGAAACAGGTATGTTGGGCTGTAGACCTGCAAATTCTCCTATTGAGGCGAATCATCATCTTAGTGGCAATGTGGGGGAGTGCACTGACAAGGAGAGATATCAGCGACTTGTGGGTCGACTGATATACTTAGCTCACACTCGACCAGATGTTACTTATGCAGTGAGCGTTGTTAGTCAGTTTATGCATGATCCTCGTGCTTCGCATCTGGATGCAGTTTATCGTATCTTGAGGTACCTCAAATCAGCTCCAGGAAAGGGAATTTGTTCTCTAATCATGGTCACCTGCGATTGGAGACATTTACTGATGCTGACTGGGCTGGTTCTGTGGATGATAGACGCTCTACTTCTGGCTATTGTACTTTCATTGGGGGAAATTTGGTTACTTGGCGAAGTAAGAAGCAATCAGTGGTCGCCAGGTCTAGTGCAGAAGCTGAGTAGAGCTATGGCTCATGGCGTTTGTGAGCTCTTGTGGCTCCAAACTGTGTTACGTGATTTGGGAATTTGATAATGGTCCTATGAAACTCTACTGTGACAATAAAGCTGCCATCAACATTGCTCATAATCCTGTTCAACATGACAGAACGAAGCATATAGAGATTGACAGGCACTTCATCAAGGAGAAGCTGAGCGGGTTTGATATGTATGCCTTTTGTGAGATCTGAAGATCAACTGGCTGACATATTCACAAAAGGGCTTGGTAGCAAGATTTCCACCCATTGTGTTCAAGTTGGGCTTGATTGATATCTTCGCACCAACTTGAGGGGGAGTGTTAAGTTATGGGTTATATGTAATTAGTTGTATTTACATTTAATCTCTTATGTAAGTAGATTAGGAGATAAGGGTCTAATGTGTAATTAATGTTTACATTTGTATAAGTATAACGTAATGAGAAAATAACCCTAACTTTTGGGTCTCAATTTCTGGCGTCCAATTTTACAGAAACATATAACTTGTTGGGATAAATAAAGGAGCTGAGAAATGGTGGGAAATGAAGGAAATCAGTGTATATATAAGCTGTCTGTTTTTCTTCTGGCAACTCGCTAGATTTCACCAAAATTGGTGAGATTTCTTGAGAAACCGTTATGATTTATTTTCTCATCCAAACAGATTGTAGGAATACTGTCAACTGTGCTTCGTATTTTCCTCTATTTATTGAAGCTATATGGACTAGGTTCTAATGAAAAATTGTTATAAGCATTCACAATTTGCTTCTGGTTGGATGTGCAGTTCATTGATGTTATTTTAATGTCTGGTGAGAATCCCAATATTTTAGTAGCATATCAGATACTTTTTTCACTTTCCCATTCTCTTTTGGTAGATTCTTGATTTGAAGCAAGGGGAGCCTTCAAAACTACTTAGAGAATTAATGCATGGGCGACGTGGCCGCCCAGGGAAATATTCTCCAGCAGTCCAGTTTCATATCCAGTTGCTGTCAATAATACTAGAGGACTTGGGGAAGAGTATGAGCCTCACCACAAGAGTTATGTTCTTAATCAAACTTGTTACCATCTAATTGCTATAATGTTTATGTCAGCTCTGAAGCAATAACTCAGAAAAATGGCAAAAATTCTTGGCTGCATGCTCTACAGAAGTGTGCCTCCAGATCGCAGAGTGTACTGAAAAAACTGAAGTTGGATTTGTTTGGTCAGGAAGCTGATGATTATGATAGTTTAGACTCCTCAGAAAGGCTTAGACTCTTAGTGTTTTTGTGCGACGAAGTTCTTTGTACTGCGTAAGTGATAACGGTTTTCACTTTCCCCCCTCTTAATGTTGTCTTTTACTTTCTTACATCTTACAGAAAGCCATTGGCAATTTATTGAACCTTCTTGCAGACATGCAAGGAGTTGGATAGATGATCAGAACTTTAAAATTATTCAAAATATGAAGGAAACAAAAGAAAAAAATCTTGCTGCAAAACAAAAGGTAGCAGAACTCGTGAACTACTGTTGCCTTCAGGGCTTTGATTTTTTTTTTTTTCCAAAGTCTGTCATCAACTTTGATAATTTGTGCAGGAGAAACAATTGAAGCAGAAGATGGTGGATGAGGTGGCCAAAGCTATCATAGCGAAAAATGGTGCTCCTCTGTCAATTTCTGAGCATGAAGCTGTTGTTTTGCAAATTAAAACTGAAGTGGCTCAAGCTCGTGCAGAAATAATGGAATCACAAGACATGGTACCTAATGGTATGTTCTGTATGTCTACAAATTTACAACTTTGGGCTGCAAATATGTTGAGTTGAAAGGGTTCTTGGGCTATTAAAATTTGAACTTTGGGCTTCTTGATTTTGGGTAGAGGTTGAGCTCGATTGAGTTTAAGTTAACAACCCTAAAGAGCTTGTTTGCTATTGGTTGATGCTTGCGCTTTTTGTGGTTCTAATTGAGCTTGTTAAATGACTTAAGGTATTTTGAGGTGAGAACTTACTCGTCCTAAGAAATTGGAACATTTCGACTAGGCTTTTGTGAAAGATCAACAAACCAACGTTTGGAATGGCTCACTATTTATATATTATACACTCGCCAGTAACTTTTACTCAAAGTGTATTTATGAAATGAAACATTTATACTAATACAACGGCTCATAAACTTGTGTCAATTTCGTACAAAATACATTAGATAGGAATTTGCATTTGCGAACAAAGTTGCTTCACTTCAGTCCACAGCTATTCAGCTGCAGCTTGGTTTGTCACCACCGCCATTTTGCGGTCTGTTTAATTTTGACACTGCATTAATCAGAGAAAGTGTGGTTCTGTAAGGATATGCTTCAAGTCCATATTCTCAAACCATATCATCGTTTTCTTCTTATGTAGGTTTGACAAAATAATCTGACTTTCTTTGTCATAAACTCCTGCAGGTATAAAAGGATCTGCTGCTGTTAGAACTGAACCTATTCTCTCGGACAGTAACGGATGCACTTATTGGAAATTAAATGGATATTCTGACAACTCTAATGTCCTGCTTCAAGGTTAGGTTTTCATGATTGTTTTAAAATGTATCCACTATCCAGGGCTTCATTTTACTAATGAAATTCAAGTCAATTTTTTTTTTTTAATTTACAGATGTGGGAACCTCGGATGCTGTTGAATCAAGTGAAAAATGGTTCACCTTTGATGTTGAACAGGAAGAGAGATTGAAGAATGCATTTCTTCTCGAAGGTGAATATCATAATTTGTTTCACATGTACCCTGTAGTTGCATTTAGTAAACTTCATATGCAAGGGTACGAATTTCTTGCATCCTTTTATCTACAGGATATCTAAGGGTAGTTTTATCAAGTATGGTAAACATAGGAACATTGAAATTCTTCCTTTATAATTTCATTTGTGTGTTTCTCTGAAATTTGCATAGAATACAGTTTATTTTAACAGCAGCACAATACAATTTGACATTGAAAGAAAAGTCTGAGAGTAAAAAAGATTGGAGAGATTTTAGAAGCAGTAGAGGTCTTTCAATTAAACAAGTGAATTTTGTTCATAATCCCCATGTCGACAAGCTCATTTATGGAAATCTTTGACAAATTAAGAATTTGAGTTTTCCTGAGAATGTAAGGTACCAGCCCTACAGCATTTCCTCCATATCTACTTTTACCCATGTTTTCTGTCCCAAGCTGGAATTATGGGGTCAAAATTTCCTTGTTCTTCTCGGTGAGGGATTTGAACAATGAACGTGAGTCTATGACAAGATAAAGATTTACCTCTATGATGTCTCAGTTTTCTAGCTATTTTAACAGGGAGTTTCTAAATAGAATCGTTCAGAATGTTATAAACTGAGATTTTGGGGAGGGGCAATTTTACTGTTAATATTCTGAAGTTCAACATAGCGGGACTAGATGTGCTCTGATTCATTTTGGCTTTATTGACAGAAATTATTACTTTGTTCAACATAGCGGGACTAGATGTGCTCTGATTCATTTCGGCTTTGTTGACGAAAATTATTACTTTGTTTATGTTAACGAATAATATAATTGGTTGATCCTCAGCAGTGTAAGCAACTTTTACAGGAAAAGAAGGCCATGGTCTCGAAAGCGTACTGATGGACTGTCATCTAGTAATTAGCAAAAGCAGACCTGGTTTTGCTAGTTTTCCATCCATTTAGTCAGTGCAATCAAGGTACCTCTAGATCATCTACTTGACTATCTTTGCCAATCATGTTAAGGCCCCGTTCCGGAACAAAAAATAAGTCCTCATTTTTTAAGAAGACAATTTTAAACTCAAAAATTATGGGTTTATTAGAATCTAAAAATATGCAATATGGATCTTGTTTGGAAGACCTTGATGAGACATTTTATACGATGCAAAAAAAATTGAAAAATTATTTTTCATTTACTTTATTTTTGAATTTAAAAATATGAAATAAGCTGCTTATTTTTTAAAAAGATTTATGGAACGGGGCCTAATATCACTTGCGTCCTATTCCTGGTTGTGGAAGTGTTATTATTACCTACGCTATCCATCCTATGTTTAGATTTAGGATTTGACAAGGAAAATGAAACTGCTCATGCCTCATCATTTTACCAGAACCAAAAAATCACCTTAGTAATGAATTTACCCTCATTTTCCCAGCCTAACTAATCGAAATTCAAGAGCAATGACTTAACTTTCCTAATTTCATTTTGATTTCCTTTATTTTATCCCCAAACTTTAGAACTAAATGATCAACACGTCTACGTTGAATGATTAAGAAGATAAGCTGTTTAAGATGACTATCTATTGGATTCAGAAAGATAGCGTCTGTCGAATCACAGTTTGGGTTTTCTTACTAGAGATGTTTTTCCTAGCTAAAACTAACACCCTGTCTTCTGTTGCTATATAGCAGGTGGCCATGAAATGATCAGAAGACTATTGGCTGCACCATTCTCTCTTTAGAAAGGCCCAGAAGCTTCCATGGGATTTTTGTTGATTGAATTGCCCAAAATTTTGGACTTTCAGACGCCGCTTTGTTACAATGTTGTATGATTTTGCTGTTAAAACGTCTTGTTAGACTATTCTGTTGACTGTTAATCTTTATAACCCGGGGAAGCTATCCTCCATTGGTATCTGTACTGTACTGCTTGTTTTTTGGACAAGGATTGCTAACTGATGTCTATAGTATTAAACTCACTTTGCCCCACAACCAGTGTCTCACTTCTTCTCATTGAAGACAAACGTTTGCCTAAGATTCGTATTTCCATTTGTATTTGTCATTCATGAGCCGAGCAAGTCGTTTTAATTCAAAACTTTAGTACGCTTCAGAAACGTGCTTGATTTGTTTGTCAATTTTAAACAAAGAAGTGCAGTTTCCCCCCCTATTTGGTCAGTTGATAGAAGGGTACATTTACAAATATTCTTGGAGTCACATTAATAAAAGAACAAGTCAGCAGTAACTAACCAAGCTAAACATTTAAATGTCACCTGAGGTGGTAGCTTGGTGGTCGGTGGGTTACTCCCACATAGGGTTGCAAACGAGTCGAGTCGAGCCGAGTTTTACTATGTCCAAGCTTGTTTATTAAGTTTTTAACGAACACGAGCTCGAGCTCAGTGAAAACTTAACGATTCGAGCTCGAGCCGAGCGGGCCTTGGCTTGACTCGAGCTCGAATTTGTTCACGAGCCTTAACGGACCAACGAAAAATGTATATGTATACTCGCATAGGCCTAATACAACCAAAAATATTTTGATTGTGAAGGTATATATCTTTCATTTTCCTATGGAGGGATGGTGTGCTTGTGCTCTCGCCTCCCTTGATTGACTGGAAACTGAAAACGAAAAGAACAAATTATGAAATAACAATAAAAATTAGCAAGCCGACTTGAGCCGAGCTTATCCTAGCTCGAGCTTGGCTCTTTTACAAAACGAGCTGAAAAAATCAGCTCGAGCTTGTTCGTTTAACTTCCGAGCCGAGCTTGAACGAACCACTAACGAGCCGAGCTACGATTCATTTGCAGCCCTACTCCCACAGGGTTCAACCCTCAAAGGTCACAGGTGAGCGATGTTCCTCGACCGTCTTATTTGGAAGTGTACAAGAGTGATCAACTGAGCAAGCTTGATTAACTTTGACATTTTAAACATTACTTATACCATCAGGAAGCCGAATGGTGAGTTGCTCCGGCTCGGTGAGCTTTTAAGATTTTTCCGTTTAAGCTTAATTTATTTATGCAACAAGATAATTACAAATGATACTTAAGCAAACCGAACATGAGTTGACTTGACTGTCTGGGTCAGCGTATAGCTCTAAAACGAGGGCTCAATGATGGGCATCAAACTACAAATCTGCACGTACCTACGAGCTGATTCCAAGAATGAAGATCGAAGATAAGTCAACGCAATATAAAAGAATACACATTATGTGCAATTTAGTTTACTGTCGAGGAGTATATAAAAAGATATGGAATGACAAACTCAACACTTGCAGGAATGAAATGTTTTTTTACCCCCATCATATATTGGTAGAACTCTCTGCCGAATTGGTTTCCAATACCTATCGGCTTGTTTCTTTTCCCTATTCTATTTTTCTTCATACTAAGGATTACATGTCCTATCCTGCATGGATACTGCTAACAAGATATCAGATTTTGATCAACTTCAATATACCTTACTCGGAAATCGTATTTGATATAAGTCGGATTTCATATAGATCTTCTTCTCCCTTCCCTGCACCCACAAAATCAAATGCTTGCTGTAAAACACGAAATATGAGCCATTTCTTATCTTGCCCTACTCCCAAAGCTTTACTGTATATCATGAAGCTAGAGTAGGTAGAACTCACCAATTTCAGCTGTGATCCCTGGACCAAAGAATGAAGTAAATTTTGCCTACAAAACCCAAAGGAGATTGATACGTTGGCATGTGACGATACATATTGTCCTCCACAACTAAGAAATGCAAACAAAAGAAAATAGATTCGGGAAGTTGCAGAAATTTCTGTTGCGGAGAAATACTTTCAGAGATGGAGCTGTATTAACTGTGTCAAGACACAAACTCGCGAGGAGAATGCAACAATCAAGAAAGTAGATAGCTGAGGAAAACAAACACTGAAAATTGGTTATATGCACATTCACAGAATCATCACCTGTCTTTTCTCAAAATCTGACAACTGCAGGTCTTTCGCCTTAAACACCAAAACTAAGCAGTATCTACCATCTTCAATGACCTGGAGCATGGTTGTTAACATCATAAAATGCCAGCGAAAAACAGAGTAAAGTAGCTATGAAAAAGAACCAAGGTAAATAAACCATGGGACGGTATAATTTAAAGAACTAGCCATTTCCTTTTCTTTTTTTGGTAATGAAGAACTAGCTATTTCTGTTTCCCTCTAGCTATTTCTGTTTCCCTCTATCTCCCTCTCTGAGCTAACATCTAAACATAAGGTGGTGCAATCAAGTCAACAAACAACTTGGTTACTAGCACCCAACCCCACTTCTGGATTAAAAATATGGAAAAGGAAGGATAAGCCATAGTTTTCAATATCAATCTATGGTTCGGTGGCTGGGGGCCCTTGTTAATTTGGAACCATAGGTTGTTGGTTCAATTCTTCTGGTCTTTGTTGCTTATCAAAAAAGCCATAGTTTTCAACTCCAGCACCATGAAGTCCTGGTAAAAATTTTACAAGAAAATGATGCAGGACTTATACGTACTTTTTCCCAATAAAAATTACCATCCAGAATGCAGGAGCTAGATCTCACAAAGAAACTAAGAGATTTCTTATTAAGCTAGTGTTGGTTTCGATAATCCGCAGAAATAAATTTGCAAAACAAGTTCAAAGATGTTGCCAAACATGAACGAACAAATGCTGGAAAGTCCTAGGCCGATGAAATTTAAGTCACTGAGACATTTTGGGAAATTTGAGAAACATACTTCTTCACGTATCATTTGCAAAACAGGTGCACTCCTTCGTGGTATTCCTCCCCCTAGCAAGAAGAAGAAAAACTGAGGTAAAAAGGAATCACAACTTTTTTTTATCTTAAAAAGAATTACACAATTACTATACAACCCAAAAAAAGCACGAACAAGGTCTCTAAAGGACACCTTTTTTCCTTCGCTTTTATTGGATTTTGCTACCATTGGTGCTCTAATTGTGGAGTTTTGCCAATCTTCTCTTCTTTGAAGATTTTAAAATGTAGTTAAAAGGGTTTTAATTTGGCTTGTATACATAGTGTAAAGAGGTTGCAGCTCTACTCAAAATCTTTTTGCCTATCAGACTGAGGAAAGTAATAGTAACCAGCCGATAACTGTAAAAGAAAAAGAAAAAGAAAAACTCGTACTAACCATGAGCTTTGATGTCTCTAATCTGGAGCACGAAAAATAAATTAAAAAATTGGTCAAGACAAGCATTGAAATGCTCCCAAAATATGTGTCATGTACGGCGACATTCCTTTCATCATCCAACATTCAGACACCACATTGAAAAGTTCTCTTGTACGAGGCTGGGTAACACTTCCAATTTAAGATATCTCTCAACTTTTATTTATGCTTATGATAGAGTAAAAGGCATGCATCAATCTTTTGTGCACCATGATTTACTAGGTCTGATGGACAGGCGTTTCCCAGATTTTCTTCAGCATCCACAAAGATATCAGCTTATACAACACAAAGTGAGAGAATGTACCTGAGCATATTGAAAAATTCTTTTTAAAGCCTCATCCAAATGTTGCTCATCCCCGTAACGATATCTAGTGACATCATTCCTGACCTAATAAAAGGAACAAATGTCATTCTCCATGAATGAATGAAACTAAGGCAACTATAGACTACTTATGTAAGCACTTTATTTTTGGTGAGCAAACTTTTCTCAGTGCTATTACCTGTCATGGGATGTTTTTACAGCATGTAAAGTATTGCCCTCTATAACAAAGTGATCCTTGGGGCAGTGCTACGATAAAACAATACCACAAGTACCTGTTTAAGAATTGGAGTGGCACATTTTTCCCTCAACATCTGAGCATCTGAGTAAGTCAAGCACGGTACTGGTTTTAGCTCTGCATACTGAAAAAAGCAGAATGCGTCTCAGATATAGCAGATCACGAATATTATGTGGTATCAGCAACAAGTTCAAGAACTCAAGCATCTTTATTCTTGCACAAGTCATGGTCCAAGCCACCCAAGTAGAATGCCACAGTCTGTTGTATTACAAATTAATCAAGTCAAAACATGTTTTTAGGAGCATACGACCCATTTGTATAGAATATATCTGGCAAAAACTCTACCCTCTCAAGATTTTAGTTTATTGTAATTGAGTTTTTCTCCATCTTTATGAACCAACTAGGAACAATACCGGGGACTACTTTGGATAACTACATTGGCCGTTTTGAAACTGAATTATACCATATTTAAAAAATGCACGCTAAAAGTTTTTTTATTTTCATAATGCAGGTTTAATCCTCTAGCTCCCATCACGTAGCTCCACGACACATCATAATTCCATACATTATTTTAGTTCCATATCAAAGTCTAGACAGTTGAAACTGAGGCCTCTCTCAAGCAACTTGTAGGCTGTGCAACAAAAGAAGCAGAATTTGAATTCCAGATGCAGATTCTGGAATAGTCTGACTTACGAAAGAAAGTCTGTAAAATAAAAAGTAAAATTCACCTTGAGAGCCATTCCAATTATGGCAAGAGGAAAACCATACGTTAGCATTAATGCAGACCATTCAGATCCAGGAAGGATGTTGAAGTATGCCCCAAAACCGTAACTGCAAAGTGCAGATGCGTCAACCTTAGCTATCAAAGATGCTGTTTGATATAAGGCATAATGACGGGATAAGTACTCACGAGAGAAGAGTTACACCAAGACTAAGTCCAATAACACCAAATGATACCTGCATAAGCAAGGTCACATCATCATTAGATTCATTCCAATACACAAACTGGGTTGATCGGAAAACAAAACCAACATAAGATAGTCACTTAGGATAGTCTCCTAGATAATCTGAATGGCCATGAATACAGCTTGGTACTCATCTGACCATCCATGTGCCATCATATCCAAGCATATCTTTTAGTACAGCAATGAAATAAGGAGTGATAAAGATTTTGTTTGCTTACATTACATCATTCCCTTACACAAAGACATGACCTGCCATTTATGCATTCCATACGAATTTACCTTCTTAGTTCTTATGGAGTTGCAGTTGGACACTATCTTTTACAAATGCTTTTAAATTTTAAGTGATAATTAAGGGGCAATACGCCAATACCAGAATTTAGTGCCTTGCAATTTAAATTTGAATGTTGTATATATATGTTTCCTTCAAACATTTAAAATTTCAAAAGCGATAAAGATTATGGGACAGATGGATTATTAAACTGATTCCTTGGACTATAAATTAATCCCAGAAAACAAAAACTCCTTCAATATTGCTGACCTGAAACTCCAACATTGTTCAAGTCCACTATGACCATATTTATAGCGCGTACTGCGTGCACAGATCCAAAAGTCCTTCAGACCCATGGACACTCATCATATCCAAAATCAGTTTTACTGCCCATCACTAAAATAATAAGTGCTCTAGAACTCTGGCTAGTGAAATCTACACCCTCTGAGCCATTTTCACCACAATATCAAACTTCACAGGCCTATTAGGGGCGGCTTAAACCATTACTTTAGCAGGTTTCAAAATTTACAATAGATTTCCTGTTCGACATTTGATTTTGATTTTTCCGGTATTGTCGGTACTGGACTACTCATACGGACAGTACTAAATAAAAACTTCTGAGTAACTAAGTGGCATATCCCCGCAAAATTAAAATAAACCCATCCCAATAGCTTCTGCGTGGAGAAAATTTGTTGGTTTATTACAAAAAGATACTAACATATTTTGTCAAGCTAGAGTGTTTTTTTTGTATAGAAACTTTTTTTTCCATTTAAATTCCTGTCCCTGTTCCTGCCCCTCCGGTATTCCAGGTACCAAACTATTCAAAAGTTGGAACCAAGATTGAGCTACACACAATACAACTCCCCCATTCACTTTTCAAACACACAAAATTTGGGCACAAGTTTCCCCAATATGATCGCCAATTCATGCCACGGGGTGCCGGCATGGTGGTCAAGGAATCGGACTGTGTCTCAGATTTCCTCCGGTGATATCAACTCTTTTGGAACCGGTCTATATAGGCTTTGTTCCTGTCTTAATTGGGCCCGCTAGTGGACCGTAAGATTGGTCCCACGTAAGTTAAAGCACGCAATCAGAAGAAGTACCTTGGCGAGAGTAAACTCGTCATCGGGAACGGTTGGCTTGTCGATGGCAGGGGCGGAGGTAGGCTGAGTTGAATCGGCGGCTCTGGGGATGACGAAGACGTGCCTTTTGCGGTAGGGTCTGGCAAAAAGGGGCTCTACATAGTTGAAACAGATGCGAGAATTTGGAGGGGGAGATTGGAGGCGGTTGACGAGGGAGTAGCGGTGGGAGCAGAGGATGGTGGCTCCTCCGCCGGAAAATGATGGTGCGGCGGTTATTGTGGCTGCTTTCGTCGGCATCGCCTGCGTCTCTCTCTCTCTCTCTTGACGCTGTTGTGTGTTTTCTCTCTCTAGATATCCGTTGGAGGATGAACAAGAGGCTGCAGTTTTAGGAGTGAGGAAAAGGGGATCGGACTAGTCGACTCTCAACAGCCAAAACCCAGATGACGTGTCTTTCCAAAATAAGTAATTAAAAAATAAGTACATATTTCAAGCTTAATAAGCTTATCAAAAAATAATAATAATAAGTGAGTGATTATGCCGCTCATTTTTTGTTAAGGTCACTATTCTATGTGTTTTAATAGATGATTTATTTTGTGAGAGAATGAGAGTGACATTAACAAAAAAGAAGTGGCAAAATCAATTTCCAAAATATGCAATGTTAATCTAATTTGATAGATTTCGATGAGATTTTATGAACGATGTAAAAAAATTGAAAAATTACTTTCATAAATATATTATTTTTAAGTTTAAAAATTAAAAATAACTAGTACTCATTTTGTTAGAAGGGAAAGTGGAACAGGGACTAGTAATCTATATCGTATGATTTAAAGGCTACATTTTTAATTTTTTTGTCTGAAAAGACTAAATTTTTTTTTTGGGGGGTAATTTATATTTACTCTTCATAACTTTTGGTTTGGTTTTTATCAAAAGCTATTGATGATTGAATTTAACTAATACGAGGATCGATAATAATGGGGAGAAGCAGCACGCCGTTGCTTCCCTCCTTTCTTGTCGAACTCACTTCATTGCTTCCCTTCCATCTTCTTGCAGAAATCACGTATCTTCTAGTGCATCGATCCCATCTTCCTTTCTACAAGATTTTCTATCGGTTAATTAGAATTTCAGCTCAAACGTGGGGCTCAAAGCAAGGGGAGGCTGAAGGCAACCTCTTTGTTTCCCTTTCCGTGGTGCAAAAGAATGGGACTCTATAGATTAAAGTTAACCTTTCCAATTTTCTATGTGAGTCGGCTCGCATTTATTAGGTGCAAGTTTTGGATGCTTCCACTAATTAAAGTCAAGCACGTGCCTAAACTGGTGAAGGTAATTAAAAATCTTGATCAAAGAATGAAATTTTTGTAGGAAAAATGTTTTTTTTCATATGAGTAATTTGAGAAACAGTACTTAATTTCGTTTTACAAGATGATTGTTGCTTGAAGAAATAATTAAGTTCCAATTTTAGTAACAATAAAGGCTATCCCGAATAGATCTTACCACAATTTAGACAGGTGAAGTACTATCACGTTTCCATTCCTCATACTGCAAGTGCGATTCGGATTCGCGATGCAACATAGATACAGAGGAAGAGAATGAGTGGGGATAAAGTGGCAAGTGCATTGTCATAAAAAATGAAAAAAGATGAAAACTAATACTCAATGTTTTAAGTGCTTAGTTATCAAGCATAATTGTTGGAATTAAAACGAAAGCACGAATCATACAAGAATATACAGAGGAAAGGGGGAAATATCTTACGCCAATTCTAAGGGCATTATGAAGTATTTGGGGACAAGAAGAGGGAAGGCAAAGACTTCGTTGATGAAGAAACCTACTTGATTTTAGAATCGTGACAGATACAGAAAATTTGATCCTTTCCAACGTCATCATCGAGTAGGCTGGGGCTCCTATGGCCTCGCCATATTGCCACCTAGTGTGGCAGCTTGTATGTGTGGTTCGTATCGAATTGTTTCGCTCGATGGGTGAGACACTGAAGGAAATATCAATCGCATATAAATAGTAGGATCAGATTTGTAACAGAAAAACAGTTGTCAAATAATGGTGGTATTTACGGGTGCAGTGCCACCTCGTGAATTTCCTCATTGGATTTTTTTTTTTTTTCTTTCCAAATTTCGGCTGTTTTGTCCATCTTGCCCAACTCACATGCTTCCCTCCTTTCCCGAGCTCACGTCGTTGCTTCCCTTCTATCTTCTTGCAGAAATCACATACGTACTCAATGCATCCTATCTTCCTTTCTACAAGATTTTCTATTGGTTAGAATTTCAGCTCACAAATGGCCCACAACAAGGCAGCCCCTCAGTTTTCCTCCCGTAGAGCAAAAGAATGGGACTTCATAGATTACAATTGCCTTTTCCAATTTTCCAACCGTGTCGTAACTTATGTGAGTCAACTTGCATTTATTACGTGCAAGTTTTGGATGCTTCCACTAAAGTCAAGCACGTGCAAAGCACGTGCCTAAAACTAGTGAAGGTGAAAATCTAGAAAGAATGAAATTTTCGTAGGGAAAATATTTATGTTCCTAAAATTATATTTCATTTAAGTAATTTGAGAAGCAGTACTTTCATTTTACTAGATGATTGTTGTTTGGAAAAATAAGTTCCAGTTTTGGTATCCATGAAAGGTATCCAAGCACAGCTTATCACAATTTAAGCATGTGGAGTATCACATTTCCATTCTTCGTACTCATACAACTCGGATTCGCGATGCAACATAGATACAAAGTAAGAGAAGGAGGAATGATTGTGTATTTCACGTAAATCCTATATATAGAGTTAAATCGATACAATAATGAATAAAAATCCCGAATAGATTTTCCAAATCAATACATATCTGGAGTAGGTCAACCAATTACACCAAACAACACACACGGATGCTAACATTTTATACATATTGACTTTAACCTATGTTTCCGGTGCGGCGGTGGCGGGTATGTATCTAAGTGTCTGTTTCATCCTCACCCTTATCTGAATGTCGAATATCTGACGCGGTATTTGATACATTTAGGAGGGACTAGTTTGTCATGTAATATAGACTATGACAAACTAGTTTTCAAGCAAGTGCTTTGCACGTGCTTAATTTCAATGAAAAGATACACATTGCATAGTACATAGTAAAAGAAATTGTTTTACATGCCAATTGTCGAGGTACCAATATGACGTAATTCGACAAAACTATCGCCATAACTCGTCCTTTGATCTCTACCCTAATGTGTTACAATAGTCAGTCGATGATTCCGTTATCAACAAACAAAACGAAGAAATAAGTTAGGTTTTTGTCTAGCTCCATCCTCTTTAGATAGTTTGGCTATGAATTTGAATTGTGTTATTTTCGATTGCTTTAATCTTATTTATGTTCTTGTTATTTATGGTTGTGTATTCACTTATCACTTACATTACATATAGAGCTAAATCTACAGAAAAATGAATCAAAATCCCTAAGTTGATTTTCCACACCAATGGGTATCTGTAGATAATCGATCAATTACAGCAAACACAGCAAACGACACATGCGTGAACACTGAATGCCAAAATTAAATGCGCATGAGCTTTAACTGATGTTACAGAGACTCGATGTACACATTGGTATGAGATACTGTTTGATCTTTCCACCTTCAAATTTCTTAGTAGATTTCTTTTGTTTTTTGGGATAAATATTATTTACGTAGGGAGTTAGGGCATTTCATACATAATATATAGGAGTCCTATATACATACTTCAATATCGTAGTAAATCCGAATTACAAACGACACTTGCTAGGAGCATGTTTAACTAAATTTGTCGGACACAGATCTCATCTCACACGGAAGGCGGGGGGCTGCTGCCCCAAGGGGGCAGCAGCGTGCTGCTGTCCCGGGCTTCCGGGCCCGCTCCGGTCTCGCTCCGATGATCTAAAACGTTCACTTTGTAGAGCTCGTCGAGTAGAATAACTATGCAAAAAATCAGCTTAATTGGATATCATTAAGTGCCTGATCGGAATCTTTTTGTCTTAAAAAGAATGAATCCGAAACACTGAATCAAATCCATTGTAACCCATGGACCGAGAGTTATATGGGCTCCGATCAGGCACTTAATGATATCCAATTAAGCTGATTTTTTGCATAGTTATTCTACTCGACGAGCTCTACAAAGTGAACGTTTCAGATCATCGGAGCGAGACCGGAGCGGGCCCGGAAGCCCGGGACAGCAGCACGCTGCTGCCCCAAGGGGGCAGCAGCCCCCCCGCGTCCATCTCACACCTATATCCGATCCTCGAGTTTCTAATGGGGTATTTACTTCATTTAGGAGGTTTCATGTAATCTTTAGTAAACTAGTTTTCAAGCATGTGCTTTACACGTGCTTAATATCAGGTAAAGTAGCATCTCCAATAGACCCTATAAATTAAATACTCATTATGTTGAATAACTAAAATTCTAGCTAGTGAATGTGTCAAGATGTACTACAATGGATTAGATAAATTGATCCATAAACCTACGGCTCAATAGCCCACCTATAGGTTTGGCCACCAATATATGTACTCAGTACTCCTTAAATTTTGTTGGCCCAATTTTAAATAAGAATACTTTTATTTTTTTGAATTTTCTGGGGAAAAAAAATGAGCTATTCACCACTGAAAGTATTACATATGCCCTGTCTACTGTTTTGTGGGCTCTTGTTTTTTAAATTTTTCATTCAATACCATATACTTATCATTGTTTAAAAAAAAAACAAACCTTAAAGAAAGAGGATGCTTTTATATATGGAGTTATTAGGCGGACTATACCTTCCTTCAGGTAAGTCTTCCCGTGCCAAGATTGATATTAACATCTAGATTTTTGTCCAACTTTGACAAAGATGTAATTAATCACACTTGTCTATGTCATATGGTTCAAAAAGCAGGGCAAACTTACGATTTAAATGGATGGGAAGTGGGAACAGAGCTTTTGCCCAATCTTACGGTTTGGAGCAATGCTACGCTTACAACATTCCATTACAACATGTATACAACATGCTGACGTGGCATTGGATGGAATGTTGTAAGTTGGTGAAAACCAATGCCACGTCAGCATGTTGTATACATGTTGTAATGGAATGTTGTAATCGTAGCATTCCTGTACGGTTTAAATGCACGGGAACAGAAAGACTTGTGTTATTGGGTATAGGTGATCTCAGGCGCGTCATTTTGTTATTATCCCAAGTCACCGGTTAAGTGGTTGTCAGCTGGCGGCTATGCAGTGGAAAGAAAAGTTAGCCTAGTGCAGTTTTTTCCACCACACAATTTTCATGTTTGGTGAATTTAATAGTGAATTTTAGTAAAAAAGTATTTTTTTTACTACAAGTTTCAAAAGAAGTCGGGATTTTTTTTCCTTTCAAAAGCAAAAGAGAATCAAAAGTTCTTTGTTTTTCTCTATTTAGTGATAGTATTTTGCAAATATGGGATATAATTTTTTTAATAATTGGATCTTCGGGACTCAATGATCTTGTCCATCCACTATGGGCTATAATCGAGCTCAATTTGATGATCAAAATAATTTTTATTTTTTTAGACTTGATCATCAATCACATTGAGATCATTTTGATTTTAGACCTCATCAAAGTCATCAATCATACCAAAAGTTTTCAGTAAAACGTATACTACGTACCGAAGACATTTCAAACGATATTGGATCAACATATATAATTTTTGACGTGACTAACGTTCTCCGTGAGACTTTAGAAATAAATGGTTTCAATCATTGAAATAACTCTTTAAAATAGTAATTCTTTTGACGTAGGAGTAAAAAAATTAAAAGTACATGCCAAATCTTGAGAAATACGTAAAGTTCCCAAAATACTCCAAGAAAATAGTAGCAATTCTTTCGACCTAGGACTTGTAGGGCTGTAAATGAACTGAGCCATTCGCAAACTGTTTGAGGCTCGGTTTGGCAAGAGCTCATTCAAGTTCGATTCGTTTGCTAAACGAACTGAACCTGAACCTCAATTCTAGGCTCGTTCCGTAAATGAGCCGAACCTGAGCCTAACGGTATTCGGCTCAGTTAGGTTTGCGAACCTATACTTAAATTTAATTAACAATTCAATAGGGGTCTATTTGTAAATATAAAAATTTTTAAGATTGTATATACAATTCAATACTTATTTTTCTCCCAAATTCTATACAATCAATGAAAGAGTTTGGGTTCGCTTGAGTTTAATGAACTGAGCCGAACCAAACCTAAGTCTTGATGAGCTCAATTCGAGCTTAGATTCGGCTCGGCTCAATTTATTTGAGTTTAACTAGCCAAACTCGAGCCAAGATGTTCAAGTTCAAATCGAACCCGAGTAGCACTCGAGCCAGACTAGTATCTTAACGAACCCAACCGAGCCGAACTCGAGCAAAGTTGTTCAGGCTCGAATCGAACCTAAGCCAAACTCATACCTTAACGAACCCGAGCCGAACTTAACAGGGTTCGGCTCGATTCGGTTCGTTTACAGCCCTACCTAGGAGTTTATTATTGGCTTTTTTACTCCGTTTTTTTCCCGGGAGGAACTTTCCGAGAAAATAAAAAATGCAGAAAGTCTACTGGTACAGACCAAAAATCTGTACCGGTGGGTACAAACCTTTTTTTGGGCCCATTTTGGATCTTAAAAAAATAATCGGAATCGCTTATTTTATTTAAAATGCTTTGTTTGTGGTCCCTACAAAAAATAAGTTTAATCCGGTATCAACAAAAGTATTTATGAAACATTCAAACTTTGCCGATACCGGGTTAAACTTATTTTTTGTAAAGATCACAAATAAAGTATTTTAAAGAAAATGAGTAACTCCGATCATTTTTTCAAGACCTAAAATGAATCCAAAAAGAGATTTATATACACTGGTAAAGATTTTTAGTATGTATCAGTAGCACCACTAAAAAATGTATGGGAAAACACTTTCGGTGAAAAGAGATCGAACTCACAAAATAGAAATAGACAACTTTACTTTATTGGTTAAATTAAAGGGACGAGATCGCCGAAAGAATTGATAGATTTCTGGCTCAATCGGAGGTAAGCAGGACTCCCACGGTCTCGCTCATTCATCTCATATACACACATCTCTCTTGAACCTTCGCTGATCAAAGCCAAACAAGGGAAAATTGCAATAATAAAAAAAATGATGGATCAGAAATCCAGGTATCTCGGGCTACAAATGAACTGATCGAGCAACTTGCGAGCAGTTTGAGGCTCGACTTGTTTATTAATTGAGCACTCCAAAGCTCGGTTCGGAAAAGCAAGATTGTCTCATTTAATAAATGAACTTGGCTCGGTTCGTTTACAACAGAGCATGATTTTTTGGCTCAATAAACGAGCCGAGCTCGAACACAACAAAATCCGGTTCGGCTTGTTTGCAGCCGGTCATTAAGGAAGAATAAATACTGGGTGTTGAAGCATCCGATCGGTTGTGTTTTTTTTTTTTTTTTGATAAGCACTCCTTTCATAAAAGCACGAAACACATTACAACCTCTTAGGGGCATACCCCTGCTAAACACTATCTTTTTACAAAGAATCACACTATGCACTAAATCACTATACTATATCTATACAGCAAGGACAAAACAAAATAAAACTATTCATCTAACTAGATCAAAAAAAATTTCGGAAAGCTGCCAACTATCACATAAAACCTTGTTTTCCTGAATAGGCTTCACACCCCTCTTAGAGCTAAGAGAATCCCTTATAGAATTGATAATGTGGAGAAGCAACCGGTCTTGAGGGAGGGCTCGGTGTTAGAAAACTCTTTTACTCCGTTTCAACCACAAACTGTATACTGTAGCAGCCAAAGAAATCTTCAAAATCACACTTCGAAAGCTATTACTGTGAACATTCTGAATATACCAAGCAATCACATCAGCTAACAAATGGGGCACTTGACTATTAGAAGACTTACACCAAACACTATGCCACGCAGAACAAGACACAGAGCAGGGGGTGGAGAGGCGGAGGTCCTGGGAGAGAAGGGGGTTTGATTGGTGGAAGAACAGTTGTTTTTGGGCGTGTGAAGTGGTGTTGGTGTTTTGCGATAGCTTAACGGAGGAAGAGAGGGTTCTGAGTGAAGCAGAGGTGGAAAAGGCAGCCATTGTGTGCGAGTATTTTAGGAGAGAGAAAGTGAAGAGGGTTTAGTGAGAGATGACAATGGGATGAAGGGATGTGGGGAGCAGAGAGAGTATATTATAGGCAAGAAGATGTTATAAGTTGTTTTACTGTGAGTGGGAAAATGGAGATTGTCTTAGGTGTGTAAGGAACTAAGGATTGGGTTTCTCTGTTGCACCGTCGTTGACGGTGGTGGAAGGTGGTTGATGAGGAAAAGGGTCAAAGAGGCTTTCAACCTGCTCACATTGAAAAGTTCAATAAAGTTCCAAAACGAATTGGAGTGCCCTCGCGGTTTTGAAATTTCACCGTGTAACGGTGCTTTGCGCATTGTGGTGTACATTTGGACTTTTGATTTAGGTAATCAATGACTCGGATTGTACGATACTGTGCATAATTTTAATCATTCAATTGTTTGACAATTTCAACCTTTAATTGTCGAGATAACGGTTTGGAACCATCCCCACTTTGCAAAAGGGAAAATTATCAATACATGGCATTCATCCGCAACAAGTATTCACCAAGATATGGTGAGGCAAAATAAGTTTACAACTTTACCCTCCTTCTGGCCGACCGACACAAAGGCAAAATCTCTCTCTCTCTCTCACTCATATGATTCTCTCCATTTTGCAGGCCGACCTATACAAAGGCAAAGAGCAATGCTAGTAAATATGTAAATATAGGGAGGTGGTACCGTGGTAATGCGTCCAGCTTGTTGTCCGTAGATTTTGGATTTTAGATTTTTTTTTTTTGCGCACAGTCTTCAATAAGTTTCATCTTAATTATTATTCTTATTTTTCTTTCTATCTCTTTCCACTTATTACCCAAAATTCAAATATAAAAACGAACATTGTCGTTTGTGTTAAAACTGTAGTGCATAAATCTTTATACTCGTTTAAGGTATAAGGCTTCTGTGCACTAAAGTTTTGACGCATACAGACAATCAGTAGCTAGTATGTTTTTTTCAGCAGAAAGTCTACAGTTACCGATCGGGATTTCCCGATCGGAATCCCGACGCCCCGCCGGGCACGTTCCGGCCACCGGACGGCCGATCTGATCCGTCCAATAATTCTAAAAAAAAAAAACCGAGTGGGCCCACGCGAGAATAAATGGCATCCAACATGTGTAAGTGGCCGATCCAAGCACTCTTTGTTTGGCCGATCCAAACACTCCGTTTTTGGCCGATCCAAACACAAAAATGGAGTGCTTGGATCGGCCACTTACACATATTGGATGCCATTTATTCTCGCGTGGGCCCACTC